>JABSTQ010006771.1:0-57487 GCA_013358835.2 Ixodes persulcatus
GATAATTTGGGGGAGTATACAGAACAAATGGTTATTAAACGGTCAATCAGTACACGGGCAGCAACAGCCTCTAGTGATGTGTTTAAGAAAACCTCAGTGCAAGGGACCGAGCGTTGTAGGACAACAGCAGAACCTCCAGACGAATGGCTCGAATGTTGACGATCCTTGCGAAACAGCTGGAAATGCTTCAGGATATTCGAGTGACTTTCCTTCAGGTGAGTCTCCTGCAAACAGAAGGCAATGGGACTGTGTTCCTCTAGCAGGTCAGTAACATCATCATAATTTGCAAGTAAGCCTCGACAGTTCCATTGAAGGAGAAGTGGAGGCATTAATATAAGAAGTAGATGAAGGTATACGAAACACAGTCAATTAATCCAATCCAGGAATGTAGTTCCCACAAAAAACTACTTTGGTGGAATTACTGGCTTTTTTGATTTATTCTTAGATTTAATTGTCTCCCACTCCATATCGTCCTGGTCGGACGAAAGAGCGGAAGCCTCGGTGGCCTCGTCCCTCGCCTCCACCTCTTGAGACGAGGCTTGTTTTATAGGTCTGGGCAATGTCGAGGCACGGGGCCGAACTCCCCGGCCACGACCGCCCTCACTCAAAAGGGCAGCAGTGGAGGTGCTGGGCTGAGCGTCGCCCAACTCCATCCGTCTCTGCCCCTCAGCTGTTGAAGGAGCGGCGCGATGCCGCTCCTTGGACGAGGTTCTCTCCCGTGAGTTGGGGCGAGACTCTCGCTCCTTCTCCCTGGGGGGGGACCTCGGAGTGGGGACAGACAGAGGGGCTCCCTGCCTGTCCCGTGGTCGAGAAGCAGCTGGTGCGCTCCCTCCAGAAACCGGAGGAGGCTGCTGCCGCTGCTGGGGGGTTGGGGACTGAAGAGCCACTGCCAGGACCTCAGGCGAGACCTGGGTGGCCTTCGATTCTGTTCGCGGTGCGGGTCCCCTTTGCACCGCCTGGGCAAACGTTCCTTTTGCAAAAAATGAATACTGTTGTTTTGCCTCCTGGTAGGTAATGTTCTTTTTTGCTTTTAGGGTTAGAATTTCTTTTTCCTGTTTCCATTGTGGGCATGTTCTGGCATAAGCAGCATGGTTGCCTTGGCAATTGACACATTTGAGAGCATTCTCACAAATGTCAGCGACATGGTCATTGCTGCCACATTTTGCGCAAGTTTCACGGCCCCGACAGTTTCGCGAGCCATGCCCGAAGCGCTGACATCGGAAACATCTTTGTGGATTGGGAATAAAAGGCCGGACTTTACAGTGTAGATAACCAGCTTTAACGGTAGTAGGAAGCGTATGCAGTTCAAACGTCAGGATCAAATGCTTGGTTGGCTGCTCCTGCCCGTCTTTACGGATGGTAATCCGCTTGACGGCCACCACTGCCTGTTTCTGGAGTCCAGCCAGAATTTCATCTTCAGTGCAATCTATCAAATCAGCCTCCGAGATAACACCTCGAACACTATTTAGTGTCCGATGTGGGCTGACTTTTATCTGGTGTTCGCCAAGACATGTTTGTCTTTGAAGCGTTCTGCTTTGAACTTCCGTTTCAACTTCGACAAGAAGGTTACCAGAAAGCTTTTTCGCCTTGAAAGCTTTGCCAATGATGGCATCAAGGCGTTTGACACAAGGAAAGGCGAGAGTTTAGCCAGTGGCTTTTCTTCATCTAGGGATTGAAGAACAAAAAATCTTGGATACTTTGGTGGTTCAGACGCTTTTTCAAAAGTAAGTACGGAGCAACCCCTTTTAGGGGGACGCACCGTGTTGGGTTTGGAGGAGGGGGCAGCCATAAGAGGCGGAAAGTCTTCAGAACCTGTGGTGTGCCGCCCACCACGGAGCCCAACGAGGGAATAGTTAACGGACCATAACAAAAAGGGCTTTGCTGGAACCGTTAAACTATTAGCACTGCCCAGGTACTATAACCAAGTGTGGTTTAGGACAAGGGGTCTGTCGCCACCCAAGGTTAGCCCTTGCCGCCAAAGAAGTTGAAAAGGAAAGAAGAGAAATGAGAAGGGAGTGAAAAGAAGGAGAAGACAAGGGTAAAAGAAGGGAGGGGATAGTAGAAGATGTGGCGACTAGACTGAATCATCCTGGTCGGGCCAAGCCAGGACACCCGTCTACGAGAAGCAGGGGCCGAAGCGGTGTATTGCCTCGCCCGGGGGGCCCCGAAGGGTCCAAACATACCCCCGGGCTCAACTCAACCACCAGGGTCCCCCTTTCCCCGGACACGGGTACGCCACGCACAGCCAGACGTGGGTGGGCGAACCCACATGGCTCGGGGTTCGTAGTGACGCCACTCACCAAGCACCTACCGAAGTAGGTGCCCCCTGCGTGCGGGTATGGTGGCCCACGTAGCTGGGGTCCGTGGAGGCGCCACTCTCCAAACACCTGCTTTCACAGGTGCCCCCTGCGGGGAGGATGAGTAAGGTTCGCATGAGTAACATAATTACGCATAAATCAAGCGGCACAAAAGATGCACTTTTGTGCCGCATGTCATGAGTAATCACATTTAGAGTGCACCTTCCATTTCATCCTTATTTTCTGCTTGGCGATAGACCTCTGGTACCATTTTCTCGCGTTCTAAGTTTCCTACGTGCAATGGGCATTTTGCACCTGATATAGCCAGATAACTAAGTTTAAAACTAACTACTAGGCTCTTTAAAATAACTTTCTTGGCGCAATATGGCCAAAGGTGCTCTTGCGCCATTAAACCCCAAACATCACTGGGGCTGTACCAAAAGAGTCGGGAAAGGTTTGAAGGTCAGTTTTCATGCATTTTCTGTCTGCTCGGGTCGTCCGAGAACGTGAACAGGGGCCGTAAAAGAGGCAAAAAAGACGCCGTCAGACCACGATTGCTTGGGCGGGAAGCACTTTGGATTGAATTCACGGAAACTTGTGGTCGTCAGATCTATTTGTTTTGCCCCGCAGGGGGCACCTGTGAAAGCAGGTGTTTGGAGAGTGTCGTCTCCACGGACCCCGAGCCCTGCGGGTTCGCCCGCCCACGTCTGGCTGTGCGTGGCTTTCCCGTGTCCGAGGAAAAGGGCATCCTGGTGGTTGAGTCGAGCCCGGGGTAGGTTTGGACCCTTTGGGGCCCCCCGGGTGAGGCAATACACCACTTCGGCCCCTGCTTCTCGTAGACGGGAGTCGTGGTAAGGCCCGGCCAGGATGATTCAGTCTAGTTGCCTTTTCTTCTACTATCCCCTCCGATCTTTCACTTTTACCTTTCCTGTTTCGATTCTTCACTTCTTTCTCTTGCTCCTTTTTCTCCCCTCTTTGGCGGCAAGGGCTAACCTTGGGTGGCAATAGATACTCTCGTGTAAACCACACTTAGTTATAGCGTCTTGGTAGCACTGGCAGAGCAACATACTCAGACAAGCCCGTACTGTTATGAGGCGTTGCCTGTCCCCTTGTTGGACTCCGTGGTGGGTGGTGCGCCACAGATGCCGAAGTTTTTTGTTTTTTTTTTCATTTTAGTGGCTGCCCCTCCTAAACCAAAACCTGGTTCGTGGGGTCTAGGCAAGCGCCTGCGCCCCGAACCCCTTGTCATAGCTAAAGAGTCAAAGTCAGACATGTTTACAAAGTTCTTTGTACTTCATTCAGAAAATGACCAGCGTCCAATGTCCAAGCTCTCACCTTTTGCTGTTGCAAAAGTCCTTGACTCGTGCCTTGGAGACGATTATAATGCAAAAAAACTGTATTCCGGAGACCTGCTTGTGGAAGTGAACTCGAAGAAACAAAGCATTGCTTTGCTCACCTTGAACACCATTGGAGATGTAAAAGTCACAGTGTCTCCTCACCGCACGCTACTAAACACCATTCGTGCAGTCATCTCTGAGGACGACCTCCTGCACACCAGCGAAGAAGAGATCCTTGAGGGCCTCCGCTCCTCTGCAGTAGTTGCTGTAAAACGGATTATGTTCCGGAAAGATGGATCAGAAACTCCCACTAAACATCTGATAGTCAGCTTTGAGCGTCATTGTCTCCCCGCTTCTGTAAAGGCTGCCTTCATAAACTGTCGCGTCCGGCCGTATATCCCAAACCCCCAAAGGTGCTTTAGGTGCCAGCGGTTTGGGCACGGTTCGCACAGCTGCCGTGGAAGAGACACCTGCTCAAAATGTGAGAGCACGGAGCGTAGCTGATGTGTGCGAAAGCTCACTGTGTTGTGCAAACTGTAAGGGACCCCATCCAGCATATTCACGTGCATGCCCTCTGTGGAAGCAGGAGAAAGAGATCCTGACTTTCAAAACAAAGGAAAACATCCCCTGCCCAGAGGCCAAGAAACGCTACTCGTTTCAATCATTGGGCTCCTATGCTGAGGTCGTGCGCCGGGGACCTGCACGGCCAACAGCTACAACGGGAACACAGACGTCCTTGGACGGTTTGTGTGACCCTTCTTTGTCCCCCTCAACCTCAGCAGGAGCGGTGCTAGCAGCTCCGCCCTCGAACCGAAAGGTGGATGCCGGTCCGTCGGGATCCACTAAAAACCAAGCACAGGGGACTGTGCCTTGTGCAGCCCCTGCAGCCCAGCCACCTAAAGGCTGTGGTCTCTCTCGTGCCTCTGGTGGCCCCCGTATACCTGGCAGGCTGCCTAGGCCACAGACCCCTAAGGGTCCGCCAACAGCGGCTCCAGACGAACCGATGGACGAGAGCGGGCTTGCGTCCGAGGAGGACAGGCCCCACTCTAGTTCAGAGTCCTTACCTTCGGCCACCTGTGATACCACAGGTAAGCCGAAAGATACGTCCAAAAAGAAAAATGCACCTCGAATTAAACTGACCTCTAAGTTTAGCTAGACACTTTCTGAAAAATACCACCTTACATATGATAGAAGTCCTCCTCCAATGAAACTGTCGAGGATTGCTACACAACTATGATGATGTGTGCTATTTGTTAGACCATTATCACCCATTAATCTTTCCGTTATAGGGACGCAGACGTGTAGCGTTGAGATGGATGTGGACAAGTTCGAGCTTTTCGTTTTCGAAGACGGGCTTGCTGTGGAACCCGTCACTTTCATCGAGAGCTATGACCCTGCCACTCACAACAGTGCAACTTGGCCGAGGTACAAGGACGCTTCTCAAAAGAAGAACTGGGTGCGAGTTAACTGGCCAAACGCTGACAGATTCGGCAAGGCGACGGGAACAACGACACCACACGCGGCCCAAGTCGTGCTGTTTGGAGGTACGTATTTGAGCTGTGGCCAGTCAGTACCTTGCAGCAGATATATTTCCAGTCGCTGTTGTAATGATGGAAGGACGATAAGTCAGGTACGGAGGTAACCCGTGAGCTCGACCGCACTAACTCGCGTGCGACAGGAGCAGCCGTCAAAGCGTAGGCTCTGGCACCTAGCCTTTGCTGCAGTACATATAAAGGTGAAACAGAATATAGGATTTATCGTTTTGAAATGTGCTGAACTCGTGCGATTGTTGGGTGCACAGCTATGCAACGGGCTCGCGCCTTTCACTGCTTTTGCTCGTTGGCGCAAAAGCTAAATATCATTTAGTGTTCTATTTTTTTTTTATTATTTAGAGGATATTACAGACCGTTGAAGAACCAAGTAGGAGTGGGGTAGAACGTACGCATTTACGCGTACCTTGCTGCGTGCCTGACTTTATGTAGCGAATTATTTTATTTCAAAATACGAACTTTCTTTAATGAAAAGGAAAGGCATAAGATTTTCTTTCTTATTTTCTTGAGTTTGGAGGTAAGACCCCAAATCTTTTTATGTGAACCTGACCAGTGAAAGACAAAAAAGAAAATTGACCACCTGACAAGTCTGAATTTTGTAGGACTTTAACACGAAACTTGCCGTAGGGACATGTGGCAGTTTAATAGCAAATTGCATGTGTGGACAGGAAAAATTCCTCTGCTACTTGCAGTATTCAAAGGTCACTGTTATAATTTGTTTCTCATCAGCACAGAGTAGCCAGCAAAAGCACATTGCCTTGGTTAACCTCCGTTTTTTCCCTGCTTTTTTTTTTTACAGTCCTATACATGGCTTGCACGTGACGTCAGTCCGTCCTCCTTTCTGGAGGCCAAAAGCGTCTCGTTTACGCAGTCGAAGCTACGCTCCTCACGCGCCCTTCCCCCCCATTCTGTCCTCCAGGGCCTTCCTTTCTGGAGGAAAGATGAACAAAGTGGAGGCTCCACTCTCTTGTGCCCTTTCCCCCATTGTGTCTGGCCAAGTGACGTCGGTGCAAGCCACGTATAGGGTGTACTCACGTGCTGGTCGCGAGCGGTGCACTATGGGTAAATCGCCATATTTGTATCCGTGAGAGCAGACGCCCCACACTGGCCACGCTAGCAAGCCGCACTGTCCGGCGATCCTTATGTTGTTAAGGCGCCATTGTAGTCTACTGCAGGAGTATGGTGTCGTGCTTGATAGTCTGCTGTTAACCAAGATCCAATCGAAGAGGAAGAGGAGAGCGACGTTGAAGATTCCGGTTGTTTTGCCCCAGTACGGACAGACTCGGTCGCTCTTCGTGAACAGGCGACACGATGTGGCTCACGCGCATCAACAGGAATTATCTCGATGCCAATCGGCACTATCTGGACAGGTACTGAGCGTGCTCACAGCACTTGGTCTCTGGTAACATAAGTGTCAGCACAGTTCGCTCTCGTCCGACGTGGATTAACACGTCTCAAGCGCGGGCTAGGCCTACTTACAGCCGAAGTTCATTGTGACAAAAAAGGTGCCTGTAAACACGTCTGACGAAAACAAACTGTCACCACTTACTTGAGGCGAAATGTTGTGAATAACTCTGTTTGTCTAGATTGGTGCCGAGGCTGGTCTTTCCAGTTAATGCACGCGAGCAGTCTTTCACGAAAAACAATAGTCTTTTTGCACCGCAGTTTACTACATGAGGTGTTGTGCGTGATGGCCGGCTTCCATACCAAGACTTGATAGAAATATTAGAAAGAGGAATACAAGATCGAGGACTCCAGGATGTTTAACATCTCGTGAGTATAAACGCATGATGATTGCTTGTGAAATCTGACAACGCGAATGACTTGCCTGCACCAACAGGAATGACATTGACGCCAATCTGGACAAGTACTGTATGCTTGCGGTGCTTCATTGTTTGTAAGTGTCTGTGCATTTTGCATTTGTCCGACTATAATTTGGTTATATTCGAGTCTCTTTAGCCACTGTTTTGGTCTCAATCAACTTTGACTGTGAGTAGGTCTAGCCCGCTGTTTAGACCCAATTACATATTTCGGACAAAAGCAAACTGCACGAACACTCGTCAGAGACGAAGTGCTGTGGCCTACTCAGAACTTTTCCAAATCGGCGTCAAGGTCATTCCTGTTTATGCGTACGAGCCGTTCGCGTTGTCTTTTCACGGAGAGCGACCACCCGTCCGTCCATACTCGTGGGATCTTGAAAAACAAATACCCGGAGTCTTTAGCAAATCATTCTTCTTTTCGACCTGGTCTTGATACGGCAGCCGACTGTCACGCACCATACCACAGTGCCTCTGTAAACTGGTGGGTCGCCTGAACCACACAAAAATCGCCGGACACCGCGGCTGTGCAAGTGCGGCCAGCGTGGGGCGTCTACTCTCACGGACACAAATATGGCGATTTACCCATAGTGCCCTGCTCGCAAACAGTGCATGAATACACCCTATATTCTCGCTCTCCGCGTCTGCACGCTCGGGTTAAGCGTCACTGTGTTCAGGAGGCAGTGTTTAGCAGAGGAATCTGATGTAATTATTCTCGAGCTGCCACCATATCATATTCTTTTACTACGAACTTTGCTTTGACATTGTATCATTAGCATGCCTGGTCGCTGGAGTCTTGAATTAACACTGTCTCTTATTCCGCTGGAAAAGCTGTGAATGCTCTTCGAATGCTCGGTATGAATTAAGCAAGTATAAACATCTCTCTAAAGTCAGCTGGTACAAGCTCTTAGATTTTTCCGATTGGTTCTTCCTAGTGTCACTAACATACTCACGAGGTTCAGTGTCTCTATATAAATTAAGGTGGCGATGCAGTCTGTTGGTTCATGCCACAAACCTATCGGACAATTCGCTGCATCGCACTAAGCCGCTTCACCGCTACACGGCGAGTGTGGTGACCGAAAGTTCTCAATCGGCTATCATGGGACATGCTGGAGGCAGCCGGGTGAAGCGTTGTGGAAGCCTGCTGGGTGAGGGCAGTAGGGCCCAATTCAAGCTCTATTGCCATTGCTTGCTGGAGAAATTGATTGAGACCTTTTGTAAACGCTCAGTGCCGCACAAAATGTATGGCACACATAGCATTACGAAAGAACCATACAGCTCGCTTTTAAAGCTTAGAGAGTCTAACTCGCGGTAAAAAGATCTTGAATTGAACAATCTCTAAAATAGGGGTTCTATATGCTTTCAAAACAGGTTTTGCGGCTCTTGCACGACGCTACGCTCACTTATCGTAGATGTTTTTCTGGATCATCGGAGGTAGGCTTTAGTGCAGGGGTGCACAACATACGGCCCGCGGGCCGCACTTTTTGTATGGCCCGCGGCCCGCGGCCCAGCTGAGCGCAGAAACCGCTCACCGTGTCATTCAATGCACTGCGGCCGTTGACTTGGCAGAAAGCATTCGAACCCGTTGACCTACTTTTCTCAGAGTCCTCTTTTTCGGGGGAAACTCCGCGTCCTCAGTTCAAATATTCCCTCTCCACTAGACCAACAGAAAACAACAATACAAAAGCCTGTACAGCCATCCAGTGCGTTCTTATGACCCGACCCGCGTCGCTGTGTTTGTGAGTGCGTGGAAAGCTCATCGAACCCTTTTCCCAGTCATTAAGGCCACTTTGGGGGATGGATTAGCACAGGCTTAGCCGAACGCTTGGGGCCTGGCTGATCTGACTAGCAACGGTCGCCTCTGGGGAGGCACCGCCCAAGGGCTCCTCTGACGTGTCATCCTTCTGACCTCTACCTGCGACTGGCGACGAGGTGACGGAATGCGACATTGTGTGTTTCTGGCCTTCTGGGTGCTAATCTGTCACGGTGGCGTGAGGTGAACTGAACGGCGCCAGCTGTCTGCTGGGAAAGAATCCAGGGATCATCCAGCGGCCAATTTGCGAACCTTAGAACTGTTCCCCAACCCATTGTAGAATTCGAGTGTGGGGGTTAATTCTCGTCTTTCCAGTCCCAATCGTTAAGCTCCCCTTTGGGAGAGAGAGCCCGGCTGGTCCGACTAGCGTCGGTCGCTTCAGGAAAGCCAACGGCCTCGGAATCCTCCTCTCCCTCAGATGTTAACATAAACTCTGACCGTTCGAGAGACGGTCGTATTTGATCTGATATTTCGCTATGAAATAAACTTGTTAAGTTTGCCGATCTGTTTACCCGACTGACTGGCTTGGACGTTGTTCGCGAGAATGGTTGGACGCCAGCGAGATGGCCATGCTAACCGAGAGACGAGACTAGGCGTCGACCCCTAACAGCGTCCCTCCCCTATCCTTCTTCCAGTTCTTCTTCATCGCGTTTCCTCCTCCTGTTGGGACATGATCAGTGACAGCTTATTGCAGATAGAGAAAAGCTAGTCGTGTCACGCTTGGAATATGACTGCACTTCCAAAGAAGAGAAAAATTGACCAGGAGGGCCGGAAATTCAACCAGGAGTGGACATTGAGGTACTTTTTCATTGAGAACGCATCGAAATGCTTATGTCTTGTGTGTCGAGAATCTCTCGCGGCTCCTAAAGAATACAACGTTCGACGCCACTACGAGACCAAACATGCCCACGACTTCAGCGCTCTTTCGAATTCGGAGAGAAAAACAAAGTCCGAGGATTTAAAATGGAATTTGCTTGCTGAGCAAAGTATTTTTACGAAAGCAAAGAACACATCTGAAGCAGCCACGCGGGCGTCTTTTCAGGTATCTCGACAGATCGCTCGTTCAGGTCGTCCGTTTACTGATGGCGACTTCATCAAGGAATGTCTTATGATTGCTTCTGAGGAGATGTGCCCGGACAAGAAGTTGGTTTTCCAAAATCTGAGCCTATCAAGAATGACAGTACAACGACGTGTGCATGACATTGCCGACGACCTATCAAAACAGCTGGAGAGGAGTTGCAGTCATTTTGTCTACTACTCTCTTGCTTTGGATGAGAACACAGACATCAAAGACACAGCACAGCTGCTTGTTTTCATCCGTGGTGTGAAAGAAAACTTCGAAGTGACACAGGAGCTGGCAGAGCTTTGTTCAATGCACGGACGGACTACGGGAGAAGAGATCAGCAAGGAGGTCAAAGACTTCATCGAGAAGCTCAAGCACTCATGGGAAAAACTCGCAGGTGTCTGCACCGATGGAGCCCTAGCCATGATGGGAAAAAAGAGAAACGGAGCTGTTGCCTTACTTCAAGCGTTCAGTGGTGTAGAACTGAAGCAATATCACTGTGTGCTTCACCAGGGAGCACTCTGTGCCAAAGTGATGAAGTTTTACCATGTGATGAAGGTCGTGACTTCGGTTGTCAACTTTATACGTGCTCGGGGATTGAAGCACAGGAAATTTCAAGAGTACTTGAAAGAAATGGAGAGTGAGCACATGGACATCCCGTATCACACTGAAGTTCGCTGGCTAAGCAATGGGAATGTTCTGAGTCGCTTCGTCGCGCTGAAGGCCGACATCATTGCTTTCTTGCAAGAGGAAGGGAAACACATGCCAGAGCTGGAGGAAGAACAATGGTCGTGGAATCTGGCATTCCTCACCGATATTTCAAGCCATCTGAACACGCTTAACATAGCTCTCCAAGGAAAAGACCACCTCATTTCGGACATTGTGAGCGCGATCTTCGCGTTCCAAGTAAAGCTGCGCCTCTTCAAATTGCAGCTTGGGGGTGGAAGCATAGTTCACTTTCTAACCTGCCAGAAGCTCTTTCCCACCGGCGAAAATCGGAAGACGGTAGCTGCGACGTACGCTCCACAGGTTGAGTACCTGTTCTCGGAGTTCCAGCAAAGATTCAAGGCATTCGAAAGTGAGAAGAGTAACTACGATTTGTTCCGCGATCCGTTTTCTGTCGCACCAGAAGACACAGGTCCGACGCTGCAGCTAGAACTCATCGACCTCCAGTGCTCGCCAGAACTAAAGAGTATGCATCGTGAGTCTCAGCTGCTTGACTTCTACAGAAGCCTTGACAGGAGCAAGTACGGAAACCTTGTGGACCACGCATTGAAGCTTGCATCACTTTTTGGGAGCACGTATGTCTGTGAGCAGACGTTCTCACTGATGACCCTCAACAAGAACCGTCTTCGATCTTCTATGACGGACATGACACTGCGAGATATGCTCAAGACGGCAACCAGTGCGATGACGCCAGATATTGAAAACCTGTCTGCAGCAAAAAGGTGTAACGTGTCACACTAGGTGCGGCCCGCGCAGTTTCCATTAAACAATTTTTGGCCCGCGTCATTTTTGAGTTGTGCACCCCTGCTTTAGTGTTTATACGATGTTCTAAGAAACATGTCCCAATTAAAAAACGCGATCAAGCACGGAACTTAACCAACAACCTTCCACAGTGCTTCACCCGACTACTGTAGTACGTCCCAAAATGGCCAGTTCGAAACTTCCGTTCGCTGCAGTCATAGGGCTAGCAGGCACGATCCATCAAATTGTCATAAAAGGAGCAGTTCATGCTTACAAAAAATGTAAACGACGCACAAGAGGGTGACCGTAGAAAAAGGATGTTTTCAGGACAGTGCTTCTACTGTGTGTATCCTCTTTCTTTTGTCTCCGTCTCGGGCACGTAGCCAGGGGGTAGCCCATAGGGCCCGGCCCTTCCCCCCCCCCCCCCCCCCCGAAACAAAATCCTGGCTACGTGCCTGCTCCGTCTTATGTACTGTCTGCATTCCTTCTCTAGATAAAGCTCTCTCATTGTGGGAGAAAAAGTTTGCAGACAAGGGCCATGCGAGATTCCTGCCAAAACTGTGCTATACGAGGTGGTATAAAAAAATAATGAACTGGCAACACTGAACATACACAAAATGTGGCACCGCAGTGCGACGCCAGGGGATGAGTCCTTGTGGGGTTGCAAATGAATGTGTCAGACTTCATTCTGCGGAGGAGAAGTGATTCCGAGCTGGACTTCTCTGTTCGGAAGGTGATTTTGTGTGAAATTTGGAAGGAACGCGTCGGAAACCCAGTAACTGCCTCGGCAAACATTTGGTGGCCATGTTTTATGAAAGACAAATCTGAGTGGCATGGACGTTTTAAGCAAAATCAAGAATCCTTTGAGGGAAATGAACGAGGGACGGAGGTTTGGTTCAATTGAGGAGATTCTGGAAGAGACGGGGATTGTCCTGAACAGCCTAAAGGAGGAAGACTTCAAGAAGGATAGGGTCAGCTGAACAGTTACAACATAAAAAAAAATGAAAGGACATACACCCTGCTGACTATCACCTTGCTTTTAATACTTTGTCTTCCTCAACTGCTGGTGCGTCTTCTTCCTCTGCAACTGGTACTAAAAGACCATCTCCCATATCCGCGCGCCGCACGCACTAGGATATTAATTGACGGCTTGTGCCACATCCCAAGTATTGTCTCTCTTTCGCATGGTGCGCTCATGCACATTTCACCACTTTCATCAATGGCCAGGGCTTCAATTACTTCTCGTGCATATGCATTCCTGTGTCGTCCTTGTGCACTTGCAGCACCGGCAGTGTGCAGATAGATGTCCGTGTTCAGCTGACCCTATCCAATATGTACCGACTAGCTCAGGTCAAACCTGTAGGACTTCAAGAAGGTGTTTGAACAATGACGGAGTCACTGGGACTGTTGCGGTTGCCTCAAAGGGGAGTACTTCGAGGGCGATGGCAGCCAACTAAATTTGAGGTTTTGTAGTTTGTTCCCGTAAATCAATTTCGGGAACTTTTTCATAGCACCTTGTAACTCCTGCAGGCATTGATCGGACAAGGTGTACAGTGGAACACATTTTTCTGGGTGCACTGGTTTTTGTGGCATATCAGCTGGTCCAATGTTCGGTGTGCCCTAATCTTTTTATTCCTTGTGCTTACCAGCAACTCGGAGCGACCTTCAGCCCACTTTGGAAAAAATGCTTGCCGAGAGAGAGTCATCCGATAAGCCTGCTGTGGTAAGACAAGTTTTGATGTCTGCATTCCTGAATTTGGCTTCTCTGCTGCTTGTGTCTTCTGAGTACCTCAATATATTACAGCATAGTATGACTACTGGCTGCAGTGTAAGATATAGTCTTTAGTTGAGCAAGACATGAGCAATCCGATAACATTTGGTTGCCGAGCATCCAAATGCTGCGTCATCCTGCGGCCACTGGGCCCTCGCCTAAGGTCATCGGTTGGCCTAGCAGCGAGACTGCAATAGCGAAAAAAAAAATAAGCATCAAGCAAACTTTTTCAGCGTGTCTCGAAGAGCGCCCTGTCCGCACCTGGAGATTATCTTGCGCCATGCTGCTGGCGCAAGATCAAAGGCCTGTTTTGAGAGCTAGAGATGCGAGCTGCATTGCCTTCATAAGCAATAATAATCCGTTTCATAGAACGAGACGGCAGAAGAGTCTGACGAAACGCTACAAACCCGAAAACATTGCTCCTAAAGCGAGATCTCAAATGGATGGTCGTATTTTCGTGAAAGGGCGTGATTGAGTGGAGTGCGTGACATTGTGGTCTTTGCTTTCTCTTCCCTCTCCTTAACATTGCCTCAACTGTCCGAGCACATGTTGTAAAGGGAAGAGGAGAGGAAGCAAGAACCGTGACATTACTTGCGCCTTTCTTTTCCAGAAATATGCCCGTCCACTCAAGATAAATGCTATACGAGTGATGTTATGGGGTTTGTAGCGGCCAGCCTAGGGCTCTTGCCTTGATTTATGGAATTGAAATTTTGTCAGAATCCCTTTACAAAGTTGGGGGACATCTAGGTCACCGACACTTGATGATGAACCTGGGTAGAGTACATCAATCTTTCTCTTAGGTGCACATTTTTCACAGGTGGTGGTACAACCAGAAATGTGTGAAAGGCTGCTAAGTTATTGGATTTTTTATTTGACTATTTTATATTGCAGAAAAGAGCACCAAAAAGAAAGTGCGACACGGTAGAGGACAAGATACTGAAAAAACTCAGGCTTGATCTCCAGGGACAGAGGGTATGTGTAAACATTTTGGTATTAAAATACTTCAGAGTTTAGTAATTGCCAGTTTGTCAGAGATAATCAAGAAGGTATCTTTTTGTATACTAAACGTTTCGTTAACATTTATACTCTATACCAGGGGTGGCCAGGCTGACCTGGCCTACGAGCCGCGAACAAAACCACGAAACTTCCAAGAGCCGCGGGGGGGGGGGGGGGGGGGGGGGGGGCAGGCAGGCAATAGATGAAGCTCAAACTACTTTCACTCTATCCGAGTCAAAAGCAGTTCAACTGTACATAAAGTAGTAGTAGCACAAGACTGCCAAATCGCAGCCTGTCTTTCGATTTAAAACGCTTTCCATTTCTCTTCTTCGTGAAGTGCTCATGTAACCAAGGGGGATGGAGGGATAGGGGAGGGAACCTCGAGCCACACTTTAACACGCAAAGAACCGCATGTGGCTCGCGAGCTGCAGCTTGGCCAACCCTGCTCTATACTTAGTGCTATTAAAATGAGGCTGAGATTGAAAGTAAAAAAAGAATGTGGGCACATGAAATTTATTAATCTTTTCCGTCATGTCTGGAGGCTAGAACCACGTCATTCAGCTTAAAGGGGCCACTGTTACTTTGAAATATATATTTTTTGAAGAGTCACAAGATATGTTTCATGGAAATAAAGAAAAATTAGTTAGAGCAATATGTAAAGCTTGACTCATTGATTTTGAGTGCTCTGGGATGCAAGTACGAAAGAAGCTCCTAGCATGATGTCGATAAGAACCACCCTGGAGTGGTTGCTTCAAAATGACCGGAATGAAGTGGTGGGAGGGGCATACCTTTTCCAGCCACCTCTTCTTTGCTCTCCCTGGTGTGCTGAGAGAAAGTGAGAAAGAAAGATTGAGAGGACTTCTGGTCCCGATTGCATTTTGTGCTATAACTATTGCTTTAATTCATGGGTTCTCGTACTGGGTTTCGGAGAACATGGGTTCTTCGGAGCAGCCACAGTAGTTTACCGGGAGTTTTGGAAAATGCATTTTGTGACATGTCCTGCCCAAGCTGTTAAATTTTCTTTTTCTTGTATATTCGGATGTCTTTTCATTCAGCTTCCTTCGTTTTAAATCATATTTGATGGCCAAATACTTCAAATACAGAAGTCTGCATACATGGCGAGCCAGGTGGAAGTACAAGAGCAACGGGGGAAGGACGACGAAAGGCAGCGGGCCGAGGAGCGGGCTCAGCGGGCCGAGGAGCGGGCTCAGCAGGCCGAGGAGCGGGCGGAAGAAGTGGAGCAACGGATGCAGAGGGTTGAGCAACAAAACGATGAACTTCAGGGACAGCTGCAAGAGGCAGAAGAGCGGGTGATCCAGGCGGAGGCAAAGGCCGCATTCGCCTTGCTTGACCTCCTTCCCAACTTACAAGGTATGAACTACCGAGGGAGCGAAACTCTCTGGAGGCTTTTATCCCAACCAAACAAATTGGCCAATCAGCTGTATAGATTGCAACTTACTGCAAACATTTTCTTAGGACTGCTACAGACGGAGCAACGTTTCCCCGCTTCATGACGTGTCAACTGCTGCAACACGGGCCTCCCGCGTACAACACCGCAACCGTTGAAACTTGAGTTGCAACATTATGTCATCACCATCATCAAAACCGAAATTGTTTAGCTTTATTTAGCCGCAAATTTACACGGTAATAACGTCCTTCGAAATATTTAAATAGCATTAGGGAGTACTAACCGATTCCGCTGAACCCATTAAAGTGTACCAGTGTTCAAAAGTGGCAACTGTCGAAACTTGCGTTGAATGCACGCGTGGGTTACCGCTATTGCCGGCGTGCAAAATGAGCACGAAAAAGCGTAACATAGGAGAAAAAAGCGTGCAAAAAGGAGAGGAAAGGAAGGAGCAAAGTGACGTTTTGGGCGCACACCCTTCACTAAGCTACGAGGAACATGCAATGTTCCTTGAATTTAACTTGCTACGTTTTGTCATCACCAGTATAGAAACTAAAATTCTTTTTGCCATATTTAGTTGACACAAACTTGTGCATCATAATGTATTGTGAAGTACAGTCGAACCTCGCTACAACAAAATTGACGGTGCGGAAGAAAAAATTCGTAGCAAAAATTTCGTCGTTGTGAAATTTACAAAAAAAAATGGCCTACCTGAACTGGTAGGGTACAAAAATCTGTACAAGCCATGTGTACCATGCGCTGCAATATGAAAGACCCACTGGGAGCGCATGGCCGAGGCAGTGGCTGGCAGGGGGCGCAGCGAGCGCTCTGGGCTATTTCCTTCTGCTTTGAGGGCAGGACGCTCAGTCGGGGCTCAGCACACACTGATAAGCACGTTGCGCTTTAGTCTTGCCCCGGGTGAGCGTCCTGCCCTCTAAGCAGAATGGAATTGCCCGGAGGGTTCGCAGCGCCCCCGTCAGCCACCGCCTCGGCCACGCGCTCCCAGTGGGTCTTTCATATTGCAGCGCACTGTACATAGCCTTGTCGAGCTCTTCGTGCACCGACGGTGTCAGTTTCATTCGCTTGGCTGATGTCCCGGAGGCAAGAGCCTTTTCGATTGCATCTTTCGATTTTAGGATCGTCGACAAAGAACTCGGAAAAATTCCTAACTTTTTCGCGATGACAGCTTTCTTCTGTCCACTTGCAACTTCAGCCAGGATGCGAGCTTTATCTTCTAAAGATAAAAACCTCCGCGCTTTGCTTGGTGTCCAAAAAGAGTTGCGTACTGTATTGAGAAAAGGACAATGACAAAACAAAAAAGACAATTGAGCTTCGGCTTTGGATAGTCTGCAGCAGCGGATTATCAAGCCAAGAGCTAGGGTGCAACCAACATTGCTGCAACAGTGAAGGAGGGCCAGAAAGGCCAGCCTTATTGCCGTCGCCATCGAGTAATGGTGGCCTGCACGCCCAGTGAACGTTGTGCTCGGATTCTGATTATTAGTGGCAGTTTCTGGTGGCTCAACACCATACCTCGGCAAACCTCACTCATGTGGGCCCTCACTCACCCTCACTCACCCTCATCTTCACAGGTGAGGTGAGGGTGAGTGAGTTTCTGAACCAGGAAAATTCATGAGTGTGAGGGTGAGTGAGGGCCGTGAGTGAGTGAGGGCGGTGAGTGCGTGAGGCGCGTGAGGGGTGTGAGGGGCGTGAGGGGCGTGAGGGCAGTGAGGGCGGTGAGTGCGTGAGGGGCGTGAGGGCCATGAGTGCGTGAGGGCCGTGAGGGCGGTGAGGGGTGTGAGGGCCATGAGTGCGTGAGGGGTATGAGGGCCGTGAGGGTGGTGAGTGCGTGAGGGGTGTGAGGGCCGTGAGGGCCGTGAGGGCGGTGAGTGCATGAGGGGCGTGAGGGGTGTGAGGGCCATGAGTGCGTGAGGGCCGTGAGGGCGGTGAGTGCGTGAGGGGTGTGAGGGCCATGAGTGCGTGAGGGCCGTGAGGGGCGTGAGGGGTGTCAGGGCCATGAGTGCGTGAGGGGCGTGAGGGGTATGAGGGCCGTGAGGGTGGTGAGTGCGTGAGGGGTGTGAGGGCCGTGAGGGCGGTGAGTGCGTGAGGGGCGTGAGGGGTGTGTGCATGAGGGGCGTGAGGGGCGTGAGGGCCGTGAGGGCGGCGAGTGCGTGAGGGGTGTGAGGGCCATGAGTGCGTGAGGCCCCCTTTAGACGGAGCAACTTTCTCAGCAATTTCGGTGTTGCTGCGGGTTGTTCCCTAGCTTTCCCTAGATCGACACGAATTGCTGAGATCGGGTCCAGCTCAAAACAAACGAGCAACTCGGAGCAATTCGAAGACGTTGAAAGCGGCTGCATCCAATCAGGGACGCGATATTTTCACGTGATACCTCGTGCCGCTGATGATGACAACAAAAGACTTGGTTCAGGTTTGAAATTGATAGTTTTTGGAAATAAACTGTTTTAATAAACTGAGGGCGATGAGTGAGTGAGTGTGTGAGGAGTATAAGTGCGTGAGGGGCGTGAGGGCAGGGGCGGATCCAGAACTCCGTTTTGGGGGGGGGGGGGGGGGCGGAAAATTTGTAAGGATGCTATTCTCCCATTCTTTCGTGTGCACCGGGGGGTCCACCCATGTCAAATTGCAATCCGAGAAGGGGGGAGGGGGGAGGTCGACTTTGTTTGGGGGAGAGGCGGCCGCCCCCGTCGCCCCCCTCTTGGATCCGCCACTGCGTGCGGGCGGTGAGTGCGTGAGGACCACGAGTGCGTGAGGGCCATCAGTGGTGTGAGGACGGTGGGTGAGTGAGGGGTATGAGTGCGTGAGGGGCGTGAGGGGCGTTAGGGCCATGAGGGCCGTGTGGGGTGTGAGGACCATGAATGCGTGAAGGGAATGAGGGCGTGATGGGCGTGAGGACTGTGAGGGGTGTGAGGCTAGTGAGTGCGTGAAGGGCATACATGCGTGGAGGGCGGTGAGGCGCGTGAGTACTACGAGTGCGTGAGGGGTGTAAGGACCGTGAGGGCGGTGAGGGGAGTAAAAGGCATCAGTTCGTCAGGGATCTGAGCTCAAATGAAGCGCTTCCATTTGCATGTGGGGCTTTTGCGAGACGATGAGTTCTCTGCGAGGCCTGATTTCGCTTGAAGGCGTAGATGCTCTGTGAGTGGTCGCGCGGGTATTGGTCCTTGGGGCCTCTCGCGGCATCTCCCAGGAAGTAAGATCGACACTCGCCTCGCAAAAATTTCGCCGCGCGGATGCTTGGTGCGGTTTGGTTATTGGGTAACGGGTAAGATAGAAGGAGTTTGTACGAGCTAAGGCTCGCTGCTTGGCGATATTTGATAGCGCGGTTTGCGCAACTAGCGTTAGGTTGGCCGTTTTCTTTTGTTATGTTTGACAAAAAAGGAACCTGGGTCGGAATGGTTAAGAGTTCGCTCACTCGCCACTTCAGACAGCGAGTCGCCGGAGAACGGGTGGCGTTTTGCTGGTTGACGGCGGATGAAAAACGGGCGCTGTGCTCTATAGTAGAGGTTACTGCTTGAAGCGCTCTGACTTTAGAAATCTTTGCAGACGGCGCATGCAAACGCAAGAGAACTGCGAGCAGTCGCCCTTAGCCTCTACTCTTTTGTTCTAATTGTATAGGCTGTTCGAAAGAAAAAAAAGTACACAAGCACGATTTGTGGACAAATATCCTCAAAACATCATGTTGATATTGAGCACTAGTACACTCTATCCGGTAAGACAATATGAAACTTGATTTCATTATTTCTTTGCATTGAAGAATTGGGCGATCAGTTCACTGTTTATTTCGTTAAAGAGCACTGCTGAAAAATCATATTTGCTTCATGTAATCGACCAATGCTTATTATGTCAGTCATTCGGTCCGTACGCACTACGTTTGCTGGGAACAAAAAGTTTCGGAGTGCTGGGCCTTTGTATGCGCACCTTTCGCTTCCGGCAGAGGGTCACCTGTCGATGAGTAGACTCCGCATCCCCTCAGAAGCACTAATGCCAAAATTAGCGCTTGCAGAAAAGCCGGAATTTCTTGCGAAAACCCGCTAGATCGTAACTAAAATTTATAGAAGTGGTGTTTTAAAGGGACCATGAAACGATTTTGAAATCGAATTTCATCCACCGATCGTCGTAAAAGGTGCGAAAAGAAACACAAAAACACAAAAATAGGGAGCCAAAAAAAATTCTTCGCTATAGAACTTTTAAAAAAAAAACTGGACTCTTTTGCGCCTTCTTTCCTTCGAAAGCTCTCTGCCTTTTCACTGCGATGCATCCGCGGAAACGCAGCACGTCAGCCGAATCCACGTCGCCTATTGGGTAAGAGCCTACTACACCAGCAACGCTATCGTAAACAATAGATAGCCGGCGAGTGTTTCCTAAAAGTTTTGTTAAATAATATTCAGATCCACATTTTGTAGCATAATTAAAGATGTGACAAAAATTGCCAAATTTGATAATGCTGATAGTCAAGCGCCATCTATCGTGTGGTAAACGAAGCAACTACTGCACCTGCGCAGTAGGGCCGACCGGACAGACAGCGTCGCTCAGTGGCTCAGTTACTACTTCGCGACGACCAAAGAATGTTTATTTTTCAATGTGTTCTTCTCGCGCGTCCCGACTTCAAGCAGCAAGAAAAAAGTACTTGAGACAGACCACGACGAACAAGAACGCTGGATCCACAAACACCCGAGAAAAGCTACAACGGCGACGAATCCACCTGCTCCGACCAAGCGAGTTGGCGGATAGGCCTAGCGGCCTAGCAGGCACTCCGACTCGTACAGCGTTGCTTCAACGGTACTTGGCCAAGACCGTCTGCCCACGACCGGCTAGAGTGCTGAACGGAATATGCCCGGGCGACCCTTCCCGTATTATAGTTTGATCGCTGACCTCAATTTTAAATTAAGAGGTGAGGTCAATCTCTTCCCCTTGTTTTCCGAGGCAGTGTTGATGAACACTGTCATCGAAAAGGGACTCTCGTCGATTCTATGTTCTTGTTTTGTGTGATATAGAGCTCAAATAAACGCCGTATGGATTACCTTCGTAACACGGTATGTACACTTTGTTATTAGTATGCCATTTTTTATTCTGACATGACTGCACGTCACTGTCGAGCTATAACAGTTCGTGGGAGCTACGTGCAATGCTGGTCCAACCTTCCTTTGCCGAATGTCACGTCAGTATCGAGTTGCAATCGTAAAAGATCGGTCCCAAAGCGCTTACCAACAGCGCGAATACAGCACTTCCATCAAACGCGCGCGTCCGCTCCGAGTGTGAACAGGTATTTACGTGGCTCTTGCCGAGACTGTCGTAGTTCAAACGTATCTTTTTTAACGTCGGCTCGCTCCTGCATCTCCGAGGCCGTGAAAAACGCCGCGGCAATTTGTTTCCATCTACGTCGCTTTGCAAATGACTGACATGGGCCGCCTTTTACCAACAACAGGCACGTATCCAGGGGGGAGGCCCATGGGGCCCGGGGCCCCCCCCGAAATCTTCCATTTTGCTGGGACCTCCTCTCCCTTCTCCCCCTCCTTCAGAATTTTGTCATGGGTGGCCCCCCCCCCCCCCCCCCCCCGAAACAAAATCTTGGCTACGTGCCTGACCAACAATGACAGTTGGGCTGGAGTCTTCACCGGAAGACTCGCCGCACTTCCCAACAGGCATACCGGCGTATGGGACCATGCTGTCGCTGTAACGCAACATATCTCATTGAATTTCGCTCAGCTGCGATGTGTCCATGCCTATCGCGGCAATGAGAGGCGCCGATTTCGAAAATATGTCGGTGACATCAGCGCCATCAGCGCCATCAGCGCAGTAAAACCTACCGGCACACCGCCAACTCGCCGCCACTAACGCTCCCATCTCCTACTGCCGAGAGAGCTTCCGGTTCCGGAAACAGGGTACGTCACGACCGTCAAAATTACGCCGCAGCTTGTTTTGCGGTCAGTTGGTGAAAAAGAAAAAGTCGATATTTCATTAATTTTTTGTGTAGAAGTTAATGAACAGAGACGAAATCGGATGCCTGTTCGGCATTCAGTGAACATTGACGGTTTAATGTAAAAGTTATCTGGCAAAAGTAAAAAGGTCATTTCATGGTCATTTCATGGTCCCTTTAATTTCCCTCAAACACTGTGACCATTTGTATTTATGAATTTTATGAATTTATGGATTGCAAGCTTAAGTCACTCGTGATACAAATCAGCTGTACTGCGATTTGTCCACAGCCAGGAATTATCTTCAAAAACATCTGGCACGTTAATTTTTTTCTTGTAGTTCTATTGCACAAGACGGCAGTGCACCAATAAATTGGCTTATTATGAATCGAAAAGTCAAGCAAAAATAGATAAAAAATGATTAAAACCTAATTGAGATATCAGCACACGAAAGAGCAATTGAGTGTAGTAGACATGAGCACATGCATAAGCGGAAAGCGTGTAAGGCTGTAGGCAAGCTGGCGTTCTTCGAGTTTTTTTTTAACCCTGTCACTAGTAGCTGTACGTTGCAATTATAAAATGTATTATGCTAAGAAAAAAAAAGCTATTCAAAGACATGTATACATTTGCTAATTGTGCTGCCGACAAGATCAATGGCGAATTAGAAATTCCAGGTATGTATTGATATTGTTGAATTACGTGTAAGTTCAAACGGTAAAAAACGCTCGGTACTAAGTTTTAGTTAACCCGAGATTAGGACAATTGAATCGGCACCAGAGAAGGGACGTGCGTTCCAAAGTAATGTTTCAGGTCTATAAACGTTGGGGAGTAGTACTTAGTTCGCAGTTATCCAACAGTGCCCAGCTACAGCAGAAACAACGTTGAGCGCTAGCGGCGAGACACACGCACGGTTTCATTTAGACTAAACCAGTGAGCTAAGCACTCGCAATCTTTTATTTCTCTCAAAATTTCACAACAATCTTTTATGAAATAAATCATATCACTCTAGCACATTATACGATTCTGAGCATATATATATATATATATATATATATATATATATATATATATATATAGATGGGAACTCCAACCGTCATACCGCCGTTTTTGAAACTTGGACTCGACCGTAGCAATGTATAAATACCACCCGCGTTCATCTGTAAAAGTTCTTCCTGACGAAGGCCGGACTCCGGCCGAAACGTCGAAGATTAAATCGTCCGTTGTTGCTGTTTTCACCGAGGGTTTTTTCTTCCCAGTTATATACCCACGCCTTCGGCCTCCCGCCCCCATGCCCGTTATATATATATATATATATATGACATGGTGTCACGTGCGTTACTGTGCATGTATTCAATGTGGGCGTGAATGTTTGTGTTTTGTTCGTCAACACATATACATATACAGGCGTGGGCAGGAGTTGCACTTCTGCGGAACACTTTTTTAGGTTGCGCAACATAGGCCAATGCGTGTGCGCGTTTGCGTAATTTGTTTGGATGTCTGTGTGCGTGTTTGTTAATTTTTTCTCTCTCGCTCTTTTTTTTAAATATTAAAATAATTGTTATGGAGTAACCGACACTGTTTATACAATGCCAACATCTCCAAACATACGCCATTTAATAAAGAAGAAAATACTCGAGAACATTTGGTCCTGCGAATAATTCACCCCATGGTAATGAATATATAGCACACCAACCCGAATCGCGGAAATTCGTGCTTGTGAAAATTCTTTGAAACCGTCACTTTGAGAAATTCGCGAAATAAAGTCGTTTAAAGTATACAGGCCTATTTTCAATGCTTGGCGTAAGTCCCTGAAGCAAGCACTTCGCCGAATTTTTAATAGGGGTCCTTTCATATAAAATATAATTATAGTTAAGATTTACTCAAAATAAATAAATTTATCATAAATGTGCGCGGTCAAATTTGCACGTAGTATAGTCATCGCTATCAGTCAACTCAAAATTTGAGTAGTCCTCGTAAAAAAATAACCCGGGAGTGCTTTCCTTCCTACCGGTAGCGCGAGCCAAAATACAACAATTGCACGACTGGTAGGAAAACAGTGGGAACGAGATGAAAAGAATCGAGAATGTTAACGAGGGTAGAAAGTTGGGCAAGTTGGTGATTCATAATGATTAAAAAGCGCAAAAAGGCGACGGACACAGAAGAAGACACAGACACAGTGCGCCGATCCCAACAAGTTTGTTGGGGATCGGAAATGTTTTCTTTTCTTGGGGATCCCCCAAAGAGATGAAAGACCTGACGGGCTTTTGACTTCAGCTCGTAGGTTCTCGAAAAAGTCAAATACGTTTAATATTTACCGTAGTATTTTTTTTTTTCAACTGGATGAAATTATATTCGTAAAATGTGTGACCCTTGTCGTAGTAAGCAGAGCAGAAAAAGACAACAGCAGAAACATAGTATGCACAAAGATATAATAAAAACTGAATTTGAACTGCTTAAAAATCAAAGCCGCGTTTTCATGCGGGAC
Source organism: Ixodes persulcatus (assembly GCA_013358835.2). Lineage (NCBI taxonomy): Eukaryota > Metazoa > Arthropoda > Arachnida > Ixodida > Ixodidae > Ixodes > Ixodes persulcatus. The sequence goes on from JABSTQ010006771.1 coordinate 23,929, forward strand.
AGTGTTGAGTAAATAGAGCTAGGTATAATAAATATAAAAGCAAACCAACTAAAAAAAAAAAAAAGCTTATAAAAGGCGCGTCTTCTTCGGCCACTTGGCCAAGGTGCAAAATGAGTCAAAGGGAAACACACCAAAAGATAAAGCATCCCCTCCCGAGGGTCGCAGCACCTTGGTGTCTGGTGACCGAGCGGCGGAGCGGCGGAGGACGGCGCCGGCTCTTTTTCAAGCCCACATGAACGTCGACGGTGGCGACTCGCGCCTCCGCGCACAACACCGGTGTCAACACACCAACTGCGGTGACAGCACAAACTACTGTAAACGACTTAATTTTTGCGGGCTCAAATTTTCGCGAATCGGGCCAAAGCTGAAAATTCGATATTATTCGCGGGTTCTAATTTTCGCGAATCGAGTGTTCCGTAGCGTTCCCATATTGCCCGAATTGTTCGCGGGACGTAATTTTCGCGGATTGTAGGGGATTCGCGAAATTCGCGAAAATTGGGTCCTCGCGAAAAGTTTGTCGTTTACAGTATTTTTGAGTTCGAGTGAGGACCTAGCATTAGTTATGCAAAATTATCGATAAATTGACTATCGATACAAGCGATAGTTTTACGATAGTCGACTATCAACAGTTTTACTATGGTCGACCGTTGATAGTCGCTATGAATAGTACTATCGATAGTTTTTCGATAGTCAACTATCGATAGTACTATTTATAGTTTTACGATAGTCGACTATTGATAGCACTTTCAAAAGTTTTTTTTTTATAATGTAACTTAGATACTATTTCAGAAGTATACTCTTGATATAGTTTTTCGAAAGTACTATCGATAGTTCTTCAGAAGTATACTGTTGATAGTTTTTCGGAAGTGCTCTCGATAGCTTTCCAGAAGTGCACTGTTGATAGTTTCTCGATGATTTACTGTCATTATTTTTACAACCGTATTTGTATTGCTTTTCTATAGTTTTTTTTTATTGTTCCTTGATAAGCCTGCTGAAGGCTCCCGTCGTGAATTCTTATGAGCTTTGGAATATTTCCTGGGTTGCCTTTGGCAACCCAGGAAATATTTGACATTTTCAATTACTATTACCAACGTTACTCAAATCTATTATAAATGGTACAGTATCAATAGTTTTCAATAATCGAGTGCCGATAGCACGCAATGGATATTTCTGCGGTAGTCGACCATCGATAGTGTCATCGATTATTTTTACGGCACTCGGCTCCAGATGTATTGATAGTTTGTTTATACATATGTACCGACAGTCAACTAACGGTCGCATACTATTGATTGTTTTATAACAGTACAGGGTTTCAACAGATTGTGTTCGCACTCCGATAACGATAGGATGCGGGCGCAAACACAGTTGTCGGTTGTCGATGTAGCGCGTATCGCTATCAGAGCTGCAGAAATATCTGCTGAAAAATATTCAAATCCACCTGTTCACAGACTGCACTGAGGTGAAGTCCCTTACTAAGGGGGCAAGCTGAGCTAGTTGGTTCTGAGACATCTTGGGTAAAACCAGCTGAACAAAGGAAGGAAGATGACAGGAGAAAAGAATGGCGAACCGACCGCTGGACTACCAACTGTTTTTTATTAAATCTTCTTCTTCTTCTATTAATTTATATCCAATCCTCCTTTTTCTTTTTTTTTCTTTTTTCCCGTGCTCTTATTTTTGCTCTTATTTTTTCTCTTATTTTTCCTGATTTTTATCAATTACCCACGAAGGGTGCCGTGTAAAAAGAGTTTTTCTTTGGCTTGCAAGGTAATTGAAGGGATGCTCACGCACTTGTCGTCTTCTTCGTCGATAGCAAGGGCCTCTAAAACCTCCCTTGCAACCCGGTTTCTATGGTGTCCCATTATGTGAAGATGGTCGAGCTCTGCTGTACACAGGCATGTCCGACAATGGGCAGCTAAATGTCCTGCTCCCGAAAGGCTCCTAAGCAAACCTTAGGAGCCTTTCGGGAGCAGGACATTTAGCTGCCCATTGTCGGACATGCCTGTGTACAGCAGAGCTCGACCATCTTCACATAATGGGACACCATAGAAACCGGGTTGCAAGGGAGGTTTTAGAGGCCCTTGCTATCGACGAAGAAGACGACAAGTGCGTGAGCATCCCTTCAATTACCTTGCAAGCCAAAGAAAAACTCTTTTTACACGGCACCCTTCGTGGGTAATTGATAAAAATCAGGAAAAATAAGAGAAAAAATAAGAGCAAAAATAAGAGCACGGGAAAAAAGAAAAAAAAAAGAAAAAGGAGGATTGGATATAAATTAATAGAAGAAGAAGAAGATTTAATAAAAAACAGTTGGTAGTCCAGTGGTCGGTTCGCCATTCTTTTCTCCTGTCATCTTCCTTCCTTTGTTCAGCTGGTTTTACCCAAGATGTGAAGTCCCTATATGATATTCACTGCTAACAAAAAGCACATCGAGGGGCTTTACACCCAGGCGCTTAAGCGTCTTATCGGTCCGCCAACGAAACAGCGCCGCGCACGCCATCAAGAATACTTGCATGGCCCTACAAAGAGACGACGGGACCGCCGTAACGATACGATGGATCCTGGGACACGATGGGCTACCCCGGCAACGAGCAGACCCACGAGCTGGCGAGCGAGGCTTCACAACACCGCTCCCGTCACGGGGACCCAACGTGGCTGACACCCTTCCAAAGACACCAAGGAGCGCAGGAGCCGCCGCCAACGAAGACGGCAGGGCCTGCTTCCTACAATCATACCTTGGCAAACCTCACTCATGAGGGCACTCACTCACCCTCACTCACCCTCATCCTCACAGGTGAGGTGAAGGTGAGCGAGTGTCTGAACCAGGAAAATTCATGAGTGTGAGGGTGAGTGAGGGCCGTGAGGGCCATGAGGGCTGTGAAGGCCGTGAGTGCGTGAGGGCCGTGAGGGCGGTGAGTGCGTGAGGGGCGTGAGGGGTGTGAGGGCAATGAGTGCGTGAGGGGCGTGAGGGCCGTGAGGGCGGTGAGGGGCGTGAGGGGTGTGAGGGCCATGAGTGCGTGAGGGCCGTGAGGGCGGTGAGGGGCGTGAGGGGTGTGAGGGCAATGAGTGCGTGAGGGGCGTGAGGGCCATGAGTGCGTGAGGGGTGTGAGGGCTGTGAGGGCGGTGAGTGCGTGAGGGGCGTGAGGGCCATGAGTGCGTGAGGGGCGTGAGGGCCATGAGTGCGTGAGGGGCGTGAGGGCTGTGAGGACCGTGAGGGGTGTGAGGGCCGTGAGGGCGGTGAGTGCGTGAGGGGCGTGAGGGTGAGTGAAGGGCTGAAGGTGAGTGTGAGGGTGAGTGAGGGGCTGAGGGTGAGTGTAGCTGTGAGGGTGAGTGAGGGGCTGACGTGAGTGTGGCTGTGAGGGTGAGGGTGAGTGAGGGCGACCTAAAATGCCGACCTCTGCTCAACACGCGATTTAAACTTTATAGTAGACATATTTTATGTGCCAAAATGCACCAAAGTACTCGAAAGTTTGTTTTCGTCCGGAAAATTAAACTTTTTATCTTCGAATCGCTCTGTGAAATTTCTTTTAAACGCTATCTTAGTTATATGTGGGCCCTCCTCACCAATTGGCCTGTGGAGGTTCCATTAAAGTGCTCGTCACATTTACGGTGGCTCAGTAATGTCAGCTTTGTGGCAGAGGTGTGAAGGAGGTGCTCCTGGTGCGTAGCAATCTCCAGTTTGCCTGCAGATGAGTCTGCTTGACGTATCCTTTTATTGGGGGGGGGGGTGGCGGCGGCAGCGGCATGTCTCGCAACATGACACGTCGTGTTTTGTACCCTGCGGCGGTGCTGAGGAGGGAGTTATGCTGGGTGCTGGAATACGGATTTGTTTCCTCATGTGGCTTGTGCATTTTGCAGTGGAAGACACTTCAGTGTGATAATGGTAGTCAGCAGTTATATTCAAGCATGCCTGCTGCTCAGCATTTCTATCAATTGTTCTTTTGTGCCAGAGCTGCCTCGTCTCGTGAGGGCCCTGGAGCAGCCGGTTGTAGCAGCAGCAGCCCCAGTGCACCAGGGAGGCGGCGTATCAGAACTGGTATGTTAGATTTGAATAAGTTTCGATGTCTTATGCTTTTTAAAGGCTTCCGAATAAATGCCTTTTAATAACTCGTGTATTTAAGAGTAACAGAATGTGAATGTGCAGCCAGCAAAGGTAGCCGAAGTTGAAAGCTTTGGAATATACTGAGTAAAAATTCTGCAATGACTGGTGTACGCCGGACTGTCCATCGCTCCACACTATCAGTGCCATGACGTGTGGTGGCTTGTGCATACATCACATGCTTTGCTGAAGTTAAACGCTTGGGTCAAATGCTGTGTTCTCAGCTCAGCTGTTACTCTGTGCAGGATGGGGTAGGAGTCTTTCAGACGTAATCAGAGGGGGGCTGGGGGGCACCCTGTGACTCGATAAACTTTCTTCAAATGTGATAGGATTTCTTACGGCTCCTCCAAACTCCAAGCACGTAGCCAGGGCTGTGGCCCGAAGGGTCCGGACCTTTTCTTACCCTTTTCCTATCTATGGTGTTTTGTCATATGTGACCCCAGCCCCACCCACAACAAAATGCTGGCTACGGGCCTGCTCATTCCTGGAAACTCGAGGCGGCATTTGTCTAGAAACGCTCTAAATTCTCCCTTCTGAACAAATATGTATTGTTTTTATCACCGAATCGCAGCTCATTTCACATTATTTATTGGTGTTATTAGCAGTCATTCATGAATGACGAAAGCATATCACAGTCACTGATAAACTAGCCGAGCAGCGTTGGCACTATTTCATGTGCGAAATTCGATGCATTTGCCATCAGTGACATGGGCACTGTGCCCACAAAAAGCGATGCCAAAATCGAAACTCAGTTTCACGCTTTCTGTAGGGGGTGGCAGTAGAGCAGAGAACAGTGTTCAATCCAAGCCGTCGCGTCATGACGCTGATAGCACGGAGCGGTAGACGGTCTCGCATTCACCTTCATATCGATGAGTGGTGAACATCTTCGCCATTGAGTTTAATGTGTCAATCTCTGAGACAGTATGTTCAGCAGCTGAACACTTCATTCTTGTAACGACCTATTCCTAATCTTCCATGTTCTATTACAGCACTGTTACCATAATAATTTAAGCACAGTTTAATCTTTCTGTGATTTGTGGTGCTAAAAACATGGATAGGATTTCAAGAGCAACAATTTTGTTGAGAAATATAAGACAAATAGAAAAAGTACAGATGATTATATGCCTCGTTTTTCTTTATTCCCAGCACAAGTTTGGAGACATACTCGTGCCGCAAGCAAAACTGGAACTTCTGCGTGGGAAATCTGCTTCGCTGTACACACAGGAGCTAGCTGTACTTGTTTTTGGCAGAGAGACCCTTGAGGACTGCTGCCTGACTGGATCTACCAGCAAGAGACCTCTGCCGACAGCTGCAGTGAACGACATCATCGGTCAGTAAAGTTGAGAAACATAGCTTCTAGTATCCAGAGAACATGAGAATATCTGAAGAACTTGTTTGTTCCTAGTGTAACCTGAGCTTTGAAAGTCTGTCTTCATGTAAAAACAATCAATGGAATTGATGTTCATATTACACGGTACAACCTTGTTGATACTTTATCGGTTGATATGTATTTTTAGCTGTTATGTTCACAAATGCCAGTCCTGTTTAGCTCCCATATAGGTATGCGTATTAATTTCCCATTTGTTGCGTCTGATTTCCTGGTTGTTACGTCCAAACGCTGCCGACACCGCGCTTTTGGGTCGCACGCAGCAGATATCAACATTATGCTGCCAACATACACCTCTTCAAAAGTATCCAATCAAAAATTGAACCGAAATTCAAATCCATCACTAATACCCGTGTCAGACGGCGTTCTAAAGTTCCTTTTCACTAAATGGCCTTTTCACTAAAGGACCTTCTAATAAAGGGGAAGTAGCTACACGACCAATAAAAGGCATGCACGAGTGATGTTTATTGCTTTGGTGCCGACAACCGATAGGTGAAACCGAAACTAAAAAAAATATTACGGTATTTTTTTTTTTCTATGCTGTTCTCAGTTGATTATATTAATAGTAGTAACAGGTTTTAAAGTGTATTTAAATGCATCCCAGATATTTTATACCAGTATTCTATATGGGAACACATTTACATCTGCATTTGGTAGAAATCTTTATGTCCGTCTGGCAACCGCGTTTCCGCTGCTTCTTGTTTTTTCTCGTTCACTCCGCTGACTGATTTCTTCCTCGTTTCGCCTCCATCCTTTGCTTTTGCGTGAGTTTTAATTTATTTACGTGTATTTTGGACGAAAAGAAAACAACAAAAACACAGCGAACAAATCAGGATGGAGTTTGATTGTGCCGAGGCCATGCGCCTCGTGCAGGCACGTTTGAGCCAGTACCTGGCACTCGAGATAGAGCTTGACTCTTCGAGAAGTGAGAGAGAAGTTATAGAGATGGCACTCTTCGCCAACTCTTTCACGATTGCCGCTCTTGCCGTGCAAAGCGTAGAGCGGATTGAACGGAGGCTCTGGTCCCACCAGAGGGGCGAGAGCTGGTTTGAAACAACCTTGCCGCACCTTGGCGTCACAAACTTCAAGGCGTGCTTCCAGGTTATGCCCTGCACCTTTCGCTATATCGTCGACGTCTGCCGCCCGACGATGCAAAGAGAAACGACCAATATGCGGACCCCGATCATTGTCGAGAAGCGCGTGGCGATTGCCTTGTATAAACTATGCTCAACAGCCGAGGACTTTTTGGCGTCGGTCGCGCAACAGTCAATATCGTGTACCGCGAGCTCTGCCGTACGATCGTGGCCAAGCTGGAGGAGTCGACAGTGGCGATGGTGCGGCAAAGCGAACTGTACAACCACATGTTGGAGTTCGAGGCGGTGTGCGGCTTCCCAAGCGCCATCGGAGCCTTGGACGGCTGCCACCTAGCAGTGTCACCGCCAAAAGACCAAGACTGCGACTACCGGAACTACAAGGGATGGTAAGTTACCAGTCAGCCCATTTATTTATTCAATATTTTTGTCACCTAGAATGCGTACGTGTTAATTCCATTCAACTCTTCAAAACGAGCATGTTTAGTGCGCAACCGCGAGAGTTGCTCATTAAACGTTTCTTTTTCTGTTTGAGGTAGAAGGCAGGCAGGTACAGTGAAGTTGATCCTGGAGTCTTGGGTCTCTTTGCTGTAATGGGGCTGCTGTCTTATGTTGCACAATCTCTTCGTTGATGTCGAAACCTGAGGACGGGCAATAAAAGCATGCTGTGCAATCATGTAGGCGAGAAGTGGTAAAGACATTTCTCTGCTGAAGAAGTTTGTTAGTAATCAGCCCAGAATCACCCCAAATTTCAGCCCAACAAGGGGTTTAAGGTCAGCCAGAATCCATGCGGGGCTCTGTGCCACCGGCACGGGTCACAGCGGGCAGCAACATTACCAATGATGATGTCACGAGCAGGAAATTGAGGGAATAAAATTGAAGACCAGGTAAACGCACCAGTCGAATATGCGTTCGAGGCGCCAGTACATCGCCTCCATCACAATCGTCACTGTTGAACCCCATGTTCTCACTTGCATTCACTCCCTTCACTTCCCGTGAAGCAAGTGATCACGCATAACAAAGAAAGATGTTCTCCGCGTCCACTTTCCTACCAAGCAACTAAAGATGTGCCACAATCCACCATGCAACTCAAAGCTTAACTCACTATACATGGTTTTCCACAAACCACTCACTGCATACAGCTCAATGACCCCACAATGCACGATTATTCATGCAGCCATTTTTTTTATTTACAAAATACTGCAGATGGTTTTCCACCATCCAAGCAGGAAAGGGTTACATAAGGTTTCACAAGAACAGCCAATTTCCCCGCAAGCTAACCACCGCAAGCAACTCACCACCCGCTACTATATACGAGTGTCTCCATGCACTTATGCTATTGCTGGCAACTCCTTGTAGCATCCCTGACTGACCTGGCTCACAGAAACATCTAAGTATCCAACATACCTTGTCGTGTGCAACTCCCACCTTGCGGTGTAGCGTAAGCAATCAATGCCGTGCATCCCACCACAAGTGGAAACCCGCAGCAAGCGACCCACCCCGGCCAATCACCACAATTGTCTCGCTACCTATTCACTAAGATATCTCCACGCAGCTGACCGAAGGTGGAGTCTAAATGCAAACCCACTACTGCACTCCATTCTTTGCTTCTTCATTGAGTGCTAGCATTGTGTATCCTCACATTGATTATTTCTTATTTTTTCCTTTAAGGTACAGCATCATCCTTCTGGCCATTGTGGACCATCGGTACACATTTCGGTATGTCAACGTCGGTTCACCTGGAAAGTGCCACGACGCCCACGTGTACCGCAATTCAAGGCTGCCAGCGCTGTCAGCAGTTTTCGGGCAGAGACACCCCTGGTGGTCAATGGGACTGCCGTGCCACCCATCGTGCTGTGCGACCAGGCATTTCCATTGACGCCAAACCTCATGAAGCCATTCCCGCATGGCACACAGTTATCAGTGGCCCAAGGGGACTACAACTACTGCCTTTCCAAGTCCAGACGCATCGTAGAAAATGCCTTTGGCCGGCTGAAGGCGAGATTTAGGATCATCATGAAGAGGACCGAGACAAAAATAGAAAATGTGAACTCTGTTGTTCGTGCATGCTGCATTTTGCACAATGTCTGCGAGCGATTCAATGACCCTGTGGACCACCAAAGGCTGAAGGACACAATGAAGGACATTGAAGAAATGCGTGCTAATCAGCCAGTCTGCACCACAGAAGCTGAGGAGGACAGTGGCCCAAGCGTGCGTGCAGCTCTGGTCAACTACTTCGCTGCACACCCGGAGCTTGGATTGCGTGACGGTTAGCTGGTATCCACTTATCACGGTAAGCTACCAAGTTCCAGCAAAACAAATAATGTATATAGATTAACATCCTAACTGCGGGGTATCAATGTTAGTACCCGTGTTGCCTCAAGAACTGTAATGAGAAGTTCATAAACCTTGTGCATGTGCAGCAAAAGCGAGGACGAAAGAAGGCCAGGTCCTGTCCTCCCTTCGTCCTCGCCTTTGCAGCGCACGCTCAATCAAATGACCAACCAACTAGCCCTAACAGCCACCCTTCTTGTGATGAGAAGGTTTATCTCCTTGTGGAGCATCACTTCTTTGTCCAGCTACTTTATCAATAGTGTATACGTTTCAAACAAAGTATATTTTGAAGACAATGTTATTAAACAGGTGAGCCGGTTGATACATAATTTTTCACAATATCTGGAAACAATGGACGACCAAACGGGACACACACAAACCCCTTTGCCTGAGGTTTTTGTCCCAACTACTCACCCATCATCCGTCTGTTTCAAATTGCTATGCACTTTGTTTCTTATCTGAGATTCAAATCTTGTAAGAACTACTTCACTGTATTATGTTTTTAGGAAAAAGATAAAAGCTTGCTTTACACTTTTCATAGCTTTGTGGCTTAGGTAGAAAAAGTTTATTGCTTTCAGGTTTTGGTAAGGTTATACATTTTGGTATCCCTTTACTTTTCCATTCTGCAAGTCTTGCTGCATGTTCTCAAGGAGGTTAAGCTGTCTCTCTCTGAGGGCGAGTTCCGAGCTCCTGGAGTTCTCCCAGCAGAGCCGAAGGGCACGTTGCTCGTCCAGCAGTCCTTTCATGAACTCTAGCTGCTTTTCAGCCACTTTTTTTCTTTTTGCAGGCTGCTGAGGACCTGCATTTCTAGGGCCTGTCTTGTTCTTGGCTCCGACGCTCTTGAGCTTTGAGCTGGTGCCGGGCAGGTCAAGGTCCTGGTTTTGATTGTCTTCCTCGGGGTCCGCAGCGACAGCATCCTCTTCGGTCGTAACCTCTACGATGTTTGCCTATGGTGATAACTTGTGTTAAGCAAGGTCATTAAAAGTGTGAAAATGATTGCAGCTTCGAATATTTTACATACCTCTGCTACGTCGGAAAAGTCGACACATTCCTCAACCAGGCTAGAGTCGTTTACGGGCAGAGCCCCTAAAAACCTATGCAGCTCGTAGAAGTATATCCACGAAATTCCTTCTGATCCGGTTGTGCACCCCTTGAGCAGCATCCTGAAGAAACATAGAAGTTGAAAGGTTTGTAGTGAGTTGCAAAGTAAACAAATTTGGAATGTACAACTTAGCGCAACATTTTCAGCAGTCTTAAAATGATCATTCATCTTGTGGTCGAAGGTGTGCTATCTCCAAAAGAATGTAGCACTACAACAAAAAGACATTTATTTTGTATTTTAATTTTTTCTTGAAGCTGAGAAACCTTTTTGGTGTTGCTTGTGAGCATGTCCTCAAAAACCTCCTTAACAGTATTTGTTCTCCCCAAACATGTTACCTTACTAACAATAAAAGCAATGTGCAAATTTTAAATATTTTTTTCTGGTGCCTTTGTTCTTTCAGCTGTTGTCCTACAGGGGTCTAACCTTGACCCATTATTGTTGCTTATTTTTATTAGTGACATCGAATTGTGCATAAAAGGTTTTGGGTTGTTGCCTTTCGCCGATGATTTAAAGCTATTGTTTAATATTCAGTCACTCAATGACAGGGCTTGATTTCTCGTTTGATCAAGGAATTTTCAAATTCACTGAGTATTATTCGATTATTTTGCAGCCTAATTTGTTGTGTTGTGTGGCACTGAATCACAGCAACCGATGTTTTGCAAATTGAAAAACAAAGAACAACAGAGGTATATTTGAGTAGTTTATGATCGCTATTTTCAACGAAGGTGTTTTTATGACTATGAGTACATAGTCAAGGCTCTCAGCTTACAACTTCTATCAAGCCAAAGAGTTGCGCGTGACGTACTACTGTTGCGCCGAATGTGATCGACTGATGCCCTAAGGCTGTGCGTGAGCTTCGATCATGCTGCTCAACATCTCTCCCGCCGAGAGTTACGAGACTACACCGTTTCGCACATTGGCTTGATATCGCACATTTGCATGCGTTCTCGTGCACAACATGCGCTAAGATTAGCGCTCGCAGCTCTAACTTTTGTTCACTTGTGTATGAATCAGAGTAGTGATTTCAAGCAGCGCGTTCGCACAACAGGTGAGTTAACAAAATAGATGCTGAGGTAAAATTGGCATCCCTGAATGTTTGATATTGATATGATATTATTTGTTGCACTTGGGAGGTAGAAATGTACAGGCGTGCTGGTGTTTAAACAGCGCTATGTCTGCCATCCCGCGGGCCGACACGTATTTACGTTAAAGATAAATTTAGCCACTGCAGTACCAATGCTACACTGAAATGCACTATGCTCATCCAATTCGAAAACGGGCAGGGGCGGAAATTGAGCCCAGGAAGCCTGGGTTTAGCAGAGCGAGCTTGCGCTCCACGCACTCCGAGCTGGTGTGTGCAAGCATAAAGATCCTTTATAATTAAATATAAATAGCGGAAGGTGGGTCAATGCACGAGGCGCGTGCCTCGTGCAGTTTTGGGGAAAATCGGTGGCACAGCGCAGCACTGAGTTGAGCTATATGAAGATGGCATTTTCTTCCCGGAAGTAGCGCGTTTCACGTGCTCGAGTAGTTCTACAACAATTAATAGCAGCCCTTTCTCACTTATCAAGGGGCTTTACGCTAGCCCACTTGGCCACTGATTTCCCCTCCTGCCTGAAAAAAGAGGTTGAAGGGAAGGAAAACTTGCCTGTACATATGCGTCAGGTTGTCGATCTTGGCAATCACCTGCTTTCGGGTCCTGTGTATCTCCAGGCGTCCAAGATGAAGGACCATTGTGTCATAGACGCCGGCATTCCTTTTTTGACGGCGGAGGTCTTGCAGGTTATCCTCCCACACTTGGATGAGGGCACGGGTCTCGGACTCGGTCCAATGCACCCGACTACTTTTGGCTAGCGAGATCCGCTTCACCCCCCCCTACACTAGCGTCCGCCATCTTGGGAAATAAAAACCGACCGCATGTACTGCGAGAGTATACCGAATTACCACTCGCTAGCAGTCACCGCAAACACAGGAAAATTGTGCTTTCCCATATTCGCAGTTGACATACCATTTATATTAAAGCTTTAATGGCTATAAGCCAGAGATTCAATTACCATGTTACGGGTGCCTACTGCCGAGAGTACTCCTTTTCGTGCTAAAGTCCATTACGGAGCTCCTTTCCCGAAAATACCATTTTCGGGAAAGGGCATTTAGTGCGCCGTCTGGCACGATCTCCTTCTCCTTTTGAGAGAAGGTCCTTTCTACTAAAGGAGCTTAACTCGTCCGTCTAACAGGGGTATAAGTCTGTTTAGGATTGCTCAACTGTGATATGTGCACTGATGCTCAAAATGGGCGACTGCATGCAGGCAAAATAAAGCAGCTACTAGTGGAATAGAGTGAGGTGGCAACACTAGTACTCACCTTGGGGGGTGGTGAAAGAAGTGGTTTGGAGTCCGTCGGTGCCCGCGTCGAAAACAACAAAATGTATACAAAAGAGCAAATTCTACAGAGAACACAGCATGCAGATCAAAATAATTACATTTATACACAAGAACATAGGGGGTATTCACTGGATGCCATATTTGAGGTAGCTGCTCACAGCGCATGCCCGGGAAGAGTTTCCCGTCGGCTCTCGGGCAACCACAAGAGAAGAGGGGAAGGAGAAATTCGCTTATCGCCAGGACTCTTCTTTGTAGGTCCCAGGCTTCCCCTGAGAACATCGTGGAACAGTGACACGAGGATGTGTAAAGTAGAAGTTTCCTTGAAATATATCATCAGAGCCGCTTTAAGAATGTTCTTTCTTTTCAGTTCACGTCATGGGCAAGTTCAAGGGGGAAAACGTCATCACCTGTGCGGTCCTTCCTGCGGCGCAAGTGCAATAATGCAGCTTTGCACAAGAAACGAAGCCCTGCGGAGTGAAGCTTTTTTTTTTCTTATTGAAATGGTTGACTTTTACGCTACTACTGCCGAAATTGCCAGTTATAGTCAGATACAACTTAAGAAGGGCAGGGCGAGGGAAATGAAGACTGGTGACGAGGAAGCCGATTGAACGTAAGGAGGGGAGGTTTCCCTTTCCCTTCTTTAGCGTCCAGCCTGTTTCCTCCTTACCAGGCTTCGTTTCCCTCGCCCTGGTCTTCAGTTGTATCTGACTATACTGCGAAAATTTGCATTTAACCTTACCAAAACAGGTACAGCTGCAACGGAAAAAGAGTAGCACAAGTGACCGACAACCGGAATGACAAAATTGCGACACGCAGCGCTAATGTTCCTGAGCGCGCCGATACCGAGATTCTAAAGCCTGCATTTTAACAGCTATCTTATCCCTCAAATTTCTGCCGACCACCCCCGCATTGAAACATGCAACGTGACTGGCACTCTCGCTATCGGTGATCCCTCAAATTTCTGCCGACCACCCCCGCATTGAAACATGCAACGTGACTGGCACTCTCGCTATCGGTGCGCTCGGGTGCAATAGCGCCGTGTGTCGCGATTTTGCCACTCCGGTTGTCGGTCACATGTGCTACTCTTTTTCCGTTGCAGCTGTACATCATGCAACTTCACAAAACAAAAACAAAAAAAACAGAACTGTTCCGCTCGCCACAAAATACCTTTTTTTTTCTGTTGTATGAAGGCGACAGTTACACAAGCACAAAGTGAGCAAAGCTTTTTATTTCAAGAAACTGTTTTTAGCCAAACGACACTGAAAGGTTTTTACTTAAATTTTCAGTGTCATTTGGTCTTTCAAAGGACCTTTTTTATGAAAGAAATGAAGGTACTGGCATTCCAGCTTTTTTTTTTTTTTCTTACCTGTTGCTTTAGGTGGCACAGTTAAGAAGTGCAGAGTAAAGACGAGCTTTTTTTTCCTTACCTGTTGTTTTAAATGGCACAGTTAAAAAGTGCAGAGTAAAGACAACATTTTTTTTTTCCTTTTCTTACCTGTTGGACAGTTTTTCTTTCAGCAGCTTTTTGTTGTGAAGTCACACTGAAGAGTATTGTTTGTATAAAAAAAAATAGAGGCCTTTTCTGTTACTACTGCACAAGTTGGCAGTGAACTTTTTTGTGATCTTTTTTTCCAGAAAATTTAGATTTTTAACAGTAGGAGTAACCTGTTTGAGATATATAATACACAAGCAAGTGTAAATATTTTTTAACCCTGTATAGATACCCTAGGTTGAAGGCAACCTAAAAAAATGTTTCTATTTATGTATGCAAACTGATTTATCAGTAAAGTTTCTCCGTTGTTAAATCTTTGGGTGCATTCATACTTCTCTTCGCTATCATAGTGCAAAGGGGCATTATCGTTCCACCCCACGTTTCTGACAGTGCACATGGAAATGTACTGGTAAAGAAACTATATTACGTGGAATACTGAAATGTGAGCCTTCTGTAAAACGAATTGCCAGCATTGACATAAACCTCAATTCCCTGTGATGGAGACTAGGTTTGTGTCCACTGCTAGCAATTTCTTTTGCATTCTCATTTCAGTCTACCACTTAATATTATTTCTTTGCCTTTACATTAAATTCTCGTTATCGAGTGCTTCAAGTGCCCTTTTAGCAGAATAAGCTCACAAGCTTACAAGCTTACAGATCACTGGAATTATACTGGGAGCACACCGAAGGTATGCTAACTTTTTCTAGCAGTATGCGCGGAGTGTCCTGAAAACTATTCCGAAAAAGAGCTGCAAGCATACTAATTGTATGCTTTTATCATCAGCGAGTATACTCGAGATCGGCCAATTTAACACAAACTTATTACAGGGGTAGTATGCATAATAAGCACAGCAGAAGTATACTAAAATTGAGCTACTTTTCGCTAAGGGGGAGTTCTCGTGAAAGATACATGATGTAAATATATGATGCATATGTATTAAACATTTGTTGAATTTTCCACTTTAACAGCTGTGGCTGCGTGCACCGACACGGCAGCAGATTCCATCATGCAGGGAGCAGCCCAACAAGCTGAATCACTGCCTTGTAAGCCCTTTTATGCTTCTTGAATGTCTGAAGCTGCGTTTGTTTACAGCAGGTGTAGTTTGAAGTGCATGTGTACCCTTTAATTTTTACAGGCACGACATATCCTGCCACGAGGTGTGATCCTGGTGTCCTCCACCAAAGTGCAGTACCTGCAGCTTGTCCAAGCACTGCAGCAGCTACCAAGAACAGTCCTGCACTGCGTAAGTGCATCAACTGCTGAGATGAATCCTTTGAAGCAACCAACTTATACCGACACTGTTCTGTCACAAGGTCCCCCCCTTGGTGCTTGCCAAGTGAGTGCAGGACCTGCAGTTCCTGCCGGAATATAAGCAGTTGCTGCAAAGAACCCTGCCCCCGGTAAGTGCATAAATTACCAAGAGCACCTTAGGAAAGCATACCATGTTTGAAGTGACTTTAATTAACAGTACAGATCAACATAACTTGTATGCCACTACATAAAAACTACATATGTGTCTATGAAATTACTATTTTATGAAGGCACCGGCACTGATGTTGGAAGTATCTGGTTGATGCGGGAGATAAAACTACCCTTGCGTAAAAAGGGTCTGAAAAGCCGCGTTGTGTCTCTCATCTTCGCTCCGGTTCACTTCCTCAAGATGGCGAAGCGAAGAGAAGGAATAAGAATCACAACGGTGAAAAGTCTCGTCGGCCTCGTTCAACCGTGCCCTTCCTATAATAAAAAATATAGGTCATCCGTTTGAGATATCGCTGTGTGAGTGATGTTATGGTGTTTGTTGCGTCCCACCTATCGCTCCTGGCTCGTTTTCTGAAGATGCAAACTTTGGTCCAGTATCTCTTAACCATATCAAATGCTGTCCGGCATACAATCGATTTTGTACAACCGGCTTCAGTTTTTGCCAGCAATTGTATGGACTTGTATAGCAAATAGATAGAACTTGTCTATTTGCTACATATATGTTAGTGTCCAGCTATTAAAAGTATTTGGAAGTCAGCTCTGCATTCCGGTGTCCCTCTTGTTTCTGTCCTAGTATCGCATCCTAGTTTACTTTAACATATGTTTTGCCTGCTCACCAAAAGATCTACCTCATTTTTAGTATGGATGATTTTTCTTTTTCAGTTCCTCCGGCATTCACACACCTTCCTGATGGAACTGTAAGAGCTTCCCCTTATTTTTAACTGTAATTGCTACATGTGCAAACATATTGTGCAGTAACGTCTTAAACCTGCTCCTTTGTTGTGATGACATACCCATCTTTGATGTACACATTGTTGGCTGCGGAGATAAGCCCCGTTTATCTCCTAAATGCCAAGCATAATAAGAGCATAGACACTGTTCTTGCACCTCTGCTAAAATGGGTGCAAAACATACAAGTGAATGTATATTTTTATATCTATTTTTGTTCTCTGCATAATGCAATGCTGCTGATTTTCCTTAAATATTGGATGTCAAAATTGTTTATTCGATTGGCAAGTATATATTTAGTGAAATCACAAAATCAAATTTAAAATGAAGATAAAACAACTTTATCTCTTTCACGACAGTGAAACTTGCTTGGGGTAGTCCTTACATGCAAATGAAGTGAATGAAAAAACTTGTATGGTTTCCCAAATTAGTATACCCCTTTAATTGATGGCCAGAAACATGGAGAAAGCTTGCTCCTATTCCTCTTTTATTGTAGCAACATTTAATTACTGTACGTAATAATATAAATGTTGCGCTCACAATATGTTCTATACTTCCTAGTTCCACCTGACCAAGGGGATAGTTATTTCCGGTGGCTAGGCTGCGAAGATATTTCGGGGTAAAAAACCAACAATTGTTGGCAAAGAAACTGCCCAAGCAATTTGGACAAACGCCATACTTTCTACGAGGAGCGTAAAAGGAACCACATGTCCCCAGAAGCGAGCAGCCGGAGAGCCAGCAAAGCCTCCTTTAACACCTGAGAAGATCGACGTTGTTCAGGGTGAGCTGGTTTAGGCCAATCCTCCGTGGGGAAACTGAAATGTCAATTTGGGTATATATTGTGTGCCTGTTTCATCTCGTTGTTCAGTATTGTAGCCAAACACCAAAGGCACTTTTTATCTAAGGCGGTGGCATTGACTGTCGCATTTCCTGCTTTTGGCAGAACAAATTTTGTGCGCATAAAAGCACACCTTGTCCTCGGTTGGATTGACACTCATTTACGAGTCGTGGCATTTTACTTTTTGTCTATAAGGCTGCCCAAAGTAGGGTTAGCCCTCAAAACATATATATACTGCTAACAATTACACAACATTTCTTTCTAGCTGCAATTTCCTTCTGGGGAGACCAGCACAAACAGTCTGCAGCAGCAGCTGCGGTAGTTGCCGACATAGGGAACTTGCTCAGGGAGAAGTGCCAAGACGCAAGGCGTTCCGAAGAGAGATCTCTGAAGAAGAAGCAGTAGGCACAAGGCTATAAACCTTGAAATAAAGTGACATTTCCATGCATTGTGTCCATACCATACAGCTGTCACTGACGGTGGCGGGTGAGCTGTCAACAATGGCTAAAACCAGCTGAACTGGCTTCTGGCCACATTTCCAGCTGCGACCAACTGCAGTTGGTCCCGCCTGGGACCAACTGCAGTTGGTCCCAGCTGGGAGCAGCAGCAGTTGGTCCCAGCTGGGACCAGCAGAGCTGGTTTTTGGCAAAATTACCAGCTGGGCCCAGCTGCATTTCCAACTGGGTTGGGAATTTCACCATAAACCAGCTCAGCTGGGAAGCAGCTGGGAATATAGCTGATCCCAACTACCATATTTACTCCTGGGAAGTGAACCCCTATTTTGGACTGCTTTCCAGGTGGATCCTTTGTTAGCTGCACAAAGTGCCACCTCTGCTGCGCACCCATCTCTTAGCCAAACTCTGAGCTTCAGTGAAGGCTACGACATGGACCACTTCTCGGAAGCTGTGGACGAGCCTCCAATAGAAAACATCAAGCAGGCTGCGGATCCAGAGGATTTGCCCCTTTACAATGACGGCCTGCCTGCGCAAGAAGACTTGGCTGTGGTGCAGCCACATCCGGCACTTTTTAAGCAAGTTGATGACAAGGTATGACTGTTTTCACATTTGTTTTTATGTAAATTTTCTGTTCTATAGGCATCATATAGAAGAGAAAATTATGGTACAATAACAGCTAGTGACAAGGGATCAAAAAAAGAAATGACTTAAACCTTAAGAAACTCAGGGTTATGCTTGAGTATCCTAATATCGCTCCGCAGCCTATGAGGTTACAACAAGAACTGATAACCCCTGCAGTTCTAAAGCTCTCAGTAACCAAAAACCTCTCATTCTTCATTGTGCACCACAAATCACAAGAAGTACTTATTGGCTTTACCATGATTAATCAGCTTGAACCAATAAGGCCACAACTTGTGGGCAACCTCGGAGCACAGAAGGACCAATCAGGTTGACAATACGTCAATCTTCCTTGGTCACATCCCCCGCGATGTGGCCAAGTGCAATCTGCCATTCCAGAAGTGCTTCGTTGTGTATCTAAAGCTCGTACAAAGCATATGCAAAGGAGCAAAAGGTTGCACCACTCAACAATGAGTGTCAATACGCGACTGCATTTTGCTGAACCAGCACATTGTGCCATTTCCTGAGGCAAGCAGCAGCGAGAGAAATTCAACATATCGACTAATGATGTGTGGCATGTTCCGTTGGGACTTTTTTCTAGGGGGTATTACAATTAATGTGTAAATTGTGTTACTTGTGCAGGTTGACCTTGGTGAGGGCGTGTTTTTTTCGACACAACTGCTGGCAGACAGAGAGAAGGACTGCAAGAGCGACTCCTTGTTTGTCAAGGAAGTGACGAGGAGGTGTTTGGCACTCCCAACCTTCGAGACAAGAACCTCACGGGGCACCCTGCATGCGATATGTCAAGCAGGGAGCAGACGGACGACCGGCACTCACACTTGTAAAAGTTACGGCTGTTGAAAGTGAGTTTTGTTTTTCCATAGATGTAAGTTGATTAACATTCTCAGGGTAAATGAAGGATGCACATGCTCTCACTCTGCCATATGCACTAGCAGTATGGCGTATTGAGCACTAAAGTGAACTGTGCGAGCATGAGTTTATGGGTTCAAGAACACAAGCACAGAGTGCCAGAAGCTTGTTCTTCCTGCTGACTTTAGAAGGAGAGGAGTAAAGGGACGTGTAGCATTTCCAGCCCAAGCGTAGGAAGGAAACGGGTAGCTCAAGTATAAAAACAAGATCCCTCTGCAGTGACACTGTTACACAGAAGATCCTAAAATTGTCAGATGGGACGCGATGCGTGCAACAAGGGGATCCTCAACATACACCACCGGAGCCTCTGCCTACTCCAAAGGAGCCTTCATCTACATTCTCAGATCAGCCACCTGTACCACTGCAGCCGTTGCCTACATCATCGATAAACTCCACAGCTAGGCATGCAATAGGAACTGAACCAACGGATCGGCCTGCAGCAGACTCTGTGGAATTTGAAGTTGTTACACCAAAGTGCCTAGAAGTGCCAGCTAACACAGTGAACCAGCTCCAGCAAGTTCGTGTCTCCACTACTAAAGAGCCAGGAACACAAGCTGACTGCAGGACAGCACCCCGCTAGTTGGTCCTCAAAAGAAAATGACAGCAAAAGAAACGCGACCTCAAGAAACAAGTGGAAAGACTGCGAAAGACTGTGGACCGTTAAAAGAGAAACTCCAGAAGCTGCAAGGACTGTCATGTCGCCAACCTGTTCTACATCAACGAACGAGCAGCAGAAGAGCAGCATTCTGCTATCTTCCGGCTTGAGCAGATTTCAAACTTCAGCCGAAAGAGGCCCTGCTGGTTTGAAGCGGACGTTGTGTGATCTCGTGAAAGTGGTGATTTAATATGTTCACTTGTTTCAAGAAGTCTACCACAGCAACACATTGCCGTATCAATGCAATCACTTACCTCCCATGTCGTTTACGAAGGCCGGATAATACCCCTCGTCTTCGCCTTTCTCGCCCCTCCAGTAGGCCTGGACATTTAGTCTTGTCGAGCTAATAATAATAATAATAATAATAATAATAATATTTTATTGTTCTTTGTTTACGATACAGAGCTTCTTTGGGAAGTTTTTACGTGCGATAGAGGCAGGATAGCGCAGTCGCCATTCTGCTCATACCGCCCATACGCAAACATAGTGCGCACATATTCGTACACAGAGCTCGGAGTTAGAGTCCTCGAGACACTAAAGAAAAGGACCAAGCACAAAAGACCCTGCGTAAAAAAACACACCACCAAGCCGTCCGCATTGGTTCAGTGATTAGGCCTTTTAAGATAGGCTTCCTTCGGCTACTTAATCTATATTTACACAATAATTACAGGTAATAAAACTTTTATGTCAAGTAAATCTTTAACAGCATACTTTTAGAATTTACCAACAGATAAATTGGCTAGATCCAGTAAGCTGGGACCCCCCCGATACAAAGGGGTTAGCCACATAATCATATCCATATACATGGGAGGAACCTTATTATTTGGGGTTTTTTTGGCGCAAGAGCTACGATGGCCATACTGCGCCAAACTAGGTAAACTATAATGAGCTAGAAATGATGCATCAAGGAAGTATTTCTGCTATACTTTGTGTAAGATCGCTATATTTTCTAGAAAAGCTAAAAGACGGTCAATTGATATAAGTGGCTGCTCCCCTAGGAACAGAGTAGGATGGAAAGGGATACAGTACTTAAAAAGCTCAGGAAAAAATAACTTGTGTTGTTGAAGCAGACCAGGGCAAAGAAAAATATGTAGAACAGACAACTTGTCTCCACAGTGCTCGCACACCGGTGGCTCCTCACCAACAAGCAGGTGCCGATGGGTGAGGAAGGTGTGGCCGATTCTCAAGCGGCACAGAAGAACCTCACGGAAACGGCTCCGGTTATAGGAGCTTTCCCAGGTACCGATGCCTGGCTTGATAATATGAAGTTTGTTGTTATCTGCCAAATCCCACTCGGACTGCCACAGTTTTAGAAGTGCAAGCCGTATGGGCCTTCTTAGGTCTTGGTATGGTATGCAGGCCTGTGATGGTAAGAGGTTATGCGAGGAGGCAGCCAGTCTATCTGCAGCCTCGTTGCCTGCAATGCCCACATGGCTCGGGATCCAACAAAACTTAATATCCTTCCCTTCTCCGAGGCCCAGTTGAACTTTAGCACGTACCAGTTGAGTCAGCTTGTTCTTGGTTGGATTAAGTGAACATGCTGCAGTAACAACGCTCTGAGAGTCTACAAAAAAAACTGCTTTCATCACTTTGCTCCGGATAATATAGTCAAGTGCAGACAGCACGCCATATAGCTCGGCAGTAAAAATACTAGCAACATTATTCAGTCGTGTCACATGTGTAAACGAATTTGAATGTACAGCTGAGCCTACGTACGTTGAAGACTTGGCTCCATCAGTGTAAAATTGATGATAATTCTTGTACTTTTCTTGCAGTGCGAGAAATTCCTGTTGTAAAATGGGTGGGGAGACATTATGTTTATCAAATTTTGTAAAGTACCAATCACTAGCTATAGGCTTGATATCCCACGGGGCAGTATGACATGCATTTTCTAGGAGGCAGACATTTTCACGAGGCAGGCCAAGGGAAAGACGAAGGCTCTCAAAACGAAGACTTAAGGGTCGAACAACGGTTGGCTTATGTTCAAAGGTACGCCAAAATCGAGACTCTTGGATATAAGTGTGGGCTGGATGACCAGAATCCGATAAAACTTTGTAAACATAGGCTAGACTAAGGAGCTGCCGCCTTTTCTCAAGTGACATTTCATTAGAGTCAACATACAAGCTTGGAATAGGGGATGTTCGAAAAGCACCACTTGCTAGACGCAACCCAAGATGGTGCACTGGATCAAGCATCTTCAATGCAGATGGCCGAGCAGATGCATACACAATAGCGCCATAATCAAGACGTGATCGTACGAGAGAGGAATAGAGACGAAGTAGACACTTTTTATCGGAGCCCCAAGACTTGTGAGAAAGAACCTTTAGGATATTCATAGTCTGCATACACTTTTGCTTCAGCCACTTGAGGTGAGATACAAAGCTAAGTTTGCGGTCAAAAATCACTCCTAGGAACTTATGCTCTGGTCTTACTGCAATGCTATTTCCATTTAAACTGAGAATTGGATCTAACCAAAGCCCACGCCGAAGGGAAAAGGGGACACAGATTGTTTTTTCTGAAGAGAACTTAAAGCCATTTTCATTTGCCCATTTAGTCATTTTATTTATGGTTAGCTGCAGCTGTCTTTCACAGCTAGACATATTACAGGATGCCACAGAAATTTGAATATCATCCACATATAGGGAATACGACACGGAAGAAGGTATAACCTGACAAAGAGAATTAATTTTTACGGCAAAGAGAGTGACACTCAGGACTCCGCCTTGAGGAACACCGTTCTCCTGAACGAACGAATCAGATAACGTAGTGCCTAGTCGAACACGGAAAGTGCGTTCACACAGGAAGTTCTTTATGCAATGAAGCAATCGGCCACGTACTCCGTACATAAAAAGGTCGCGCAGGATACCATGTTTCCAAGTGGTATCATAAGCCTTTTCTAAGTCGAAAAAGACTGATACACAATGCTGCTTATTCACAAATGCCTCGCGTACAATTGTCTCCAGCCGAACTAAATGGTCGGTCGTGGAGCGTCCAGGTCGACAGCCGCACTGATTTATATCCAAAATATTGTGTTGTTCAAGGAAATAAACAAGCCGCTTATTAACTAACCTTTCAAAAGTTTTCCCCAAGCAGCTAGTTAATGCTATTGGTCTGTAACTGGAAGGAAAGGAAGGGTCTTTTCCAGGCTTCAGCAGCGGAATGACTTCTGCCCGCTTCCATTCGGAAGGGAAGTGTGAATCTTTCCACAGACGATTGAAATAAGCAAGAAGGGCAGCGAGTGATTCTTTTGACAAGTGTCGGATCATCTCATAATGTATTCGGTCAGGACCAGGGGACGAGTTTTTCCGGACATTAAGTGCCATTTGGAGCTCGACCATAGTAAACGGTTGATTGTAGGGTGCAGAGGCTCCTCCTGCCAAGCTGACTTTCGTTCTTTCTGCATCCGTCTTAAACTTCAAAAACACTGAAGAGTAATGGGAGGAGTTAGAAATGGCTGCAAAATGTTTGCCCAACACATTAGCCTGGTCGCGCAACGAATTTACTGAGGGAAAAAGAGGAACTGTAAAGCAACGGTATTTGCCTTCGACCTTGTGAAGTCGTTCCCATGCTTCCTTTGCTGGGACGTAGCTGCTGATAGAGGTAAGATAACCTTTCCAAGACTTCCTCTTCGCCTGCTTCCTGGTTGAACGAGCTTGAGCTCTATTTCTCTGAAACTCCATCAAATTCACAGATGTTGGATATCTCCGAAATATGCCCCAAGCCCTATCCTGTTTTTTCTTTGTGGCTGAACATTCTTTATTCCACCATGGCTTACATTTTTTGGCAATGTTACAGGAAGTCTGAGGGATGGAGCGAAAGGCAGCATTTATGATCTGATCTGTGATGTATGTGGTGGCCTCATCATGCGTTAATGGCAAGAACATGCAAGGTTTGAGTTCCGAGTTTAGGCTGAAAAGACCCCAGTCTGCCTTTTCCAGTTTCCAACGTGGACTGCGTTTCATGAGGCTTGGAATAGAAACCTGACTCTCCAGAACGACTGGAAAGTGGTCGCTCCCAAAAGGGTTATTTAAAACTTTCCAAGTAAATGTAGAAAACAATGAGGGGGATGAAATTGAAAGATCAATAGAAGTGAATGAGTTGTGAGCCGCGCTAAAAAATGTTGGCTCTCTCGTGTTCATAAGGCACAGCCCAGAAGATAATAAAAATCGCTCAATTACCCCGCCACGCGAGTCCTGACGGGCACTACCCCACAAGGGGTGGTGAGCATTAAAATCACCTAACAGTAAAAATGGGTGAGGAAGCTGTGTAATTAGCCGGTGAAGGTCATGAAGATGCAGTGGAATGTTATGTGGAATATAAAAAGAAACAACAGTGATAAGGCGGTCCAAAAGAAGGCGCACAGCCACAGCCTCAAGAGGCGTAGCAAGAGGAACCTGAGAGCAGGCAACTCCATTCTGGACAACCACAGCTACTCCACCAGATGAATTAGATGCAGGGCGATCTTTTCTAAAAACTTGATGGCGGCGCAATACTGACTTATGGTTATAATTGAGGTGCGTCTCTTGTAAAGAGAGAGCAATAGGACGTAAATCATCCATAAAAAAATTAACATCGTCAATATTCCGTAAAAGACCGCGGCAGTTCCACTGCATGAAATGAAATTTAACCATGCCTCTAAAAATGTAATGAAAAAAATTCAATTAAAACGCTGATAAAACCTGTAAAACTAGAAGGAAATACATGAAAAGTTAAAAAATCTGCCGCTTATGGCACCAATAGATCAGCACCATCACTTTGGGGGGATTACGGGTTGTTTGTTCTTGTGTTTAGTCTTTGGAGTCTGCCATTCCATGTCGTCTTGGTCAGACGCATGAATGGAGACGTCCATGCTATCATCCATTGCCTCTACTTCTTGAGGCGAGGCCTTTGCCGCAGGTTTGGGTAGGCTCGGCGAATGGGACGCAAGGCCCCGTCCACGACCAGACCCAGCCAAAGAGGCGGAGGAGGTGCTGGGCAGGGCATCGCCCAAACTCACCCGTTCCTTCCCCTTGGGCGCTGCAGGAGCGACACGAGAGCCATGCCGCTCCTTGGAAGATGCTCTATCCAGGGAGTGTGGGCGAGAGTGTCGACCCTTCTCCCTGGAAGGAGATTGCAGAGGAGGGACGGTTGCCGTAGCCGCCGGCCCATTCTGAGCTTGGGAAGCAGCCTGCGTACCCTCTGTGTGAGAGGGCTGAGGCTGTTTTCCCGCAGGACTGCGAGTGTTTGTGCTCTGGCTGGGAGGGTCAGCAGACCCACCAGCTGTGATTGCACGCCCTGGAAGCTGAATCTTCAGCTGGGGCGTGGGGGACTGCCGTGGCTTCCCATAGTCCAAAAAGGACGTCTGGGTTGCCGCGGAAACCTTTAGTGGTGCAGGTCCCCGCTGCACCACTTGGGCGTAGCCGCCTTTCCGCATGAATGCAAAGCGACGGCGTGCTTCAGGGTAAGAAAGGTTTTCTTTAACTTTCAAGGTGAGGACCTCTTTCTCGTCTTTCCACGTCTTACATGATCTGGAATATGCTGGGTGAGGTTCTGAGCAGTTTACACAGTGTGGGTTGTTTGTACATGCATCAGCTTCGTGGTCGGTCTTACTACACTTTGCACAGGTGGCCTTACCACGGCAGCTCTGAGAGCCATGGCCGAATCTCTGGCACTTGAAGCATCTACGGGGGTTTGGCACATAAGGCCGAACCCTGCAGCGCAGGTACCCAGCTTTCACAGCCTCAGGAAGGACGGTCGATTGGAAGGTAAGTACGATATGTTTTGTCTTGAGCTCGTTCCCATCACGACGAATGGTGATACGTCTTGCAGCTGTGACACCTTCGTCAGAGAGGCCTTCAACAATTTCACTTTCAGAGCTGTCAAGGAGGTCATCCTCGGAAATAACTCCTTGGATGCTGTTTAGCGTTCGGTGAGGAGAGACAGAAATGTCATATCCAGAGACAGACGTTAAACCTAGTAGTGCTGTACTTTGCTCGCTTGATTCAATCTCAACAAGAAGGTCACCGGATGGCATTTTCCTGGCTTTGAATTCCTTACCGACAACACCCTCGAGTGTCTTTGCGACAAGGAAAGGAGATAATTTTGAGAGCTGTGTCTCACTTTCAGAGTGAAGAATCAAAAACTTGGACTTCGGTGCGGACCCTTTTCAGGGGCCGATCGGGGACGGTTTTAGTACGAGAACCCATAAAGATGGGAAGGAAAGTTCAGTGCCCGGGTGCACCGCCCACCACGGAGCCCAACAAGGGGGTAGGTAATGTGCCATAACAAGAAAGGCTTGGCTGACACAATTACTCTACCAGTGCTGCCCGGGCACTATACCCTAGTGTGGTTGCAGGGACAGGACCTGTTTCCACTCAAGGTTGGCCCTTGCCGCCTAAGAAGGTGAAAAAGGAAGGAAGAGAGTGTAGAAGAAAAGAGAAAGAGGTGGGAGGAAAAGTGAAAGAAGGAAGAAGAGGGTAGAAGAGGTGACTGACTGAATCATCCTGGTCGGGCCAAGCCAGGACACCCGTCTACGAGAAGCAGGGGCCGAAGCGGTGTATTGCCTCGCCCGGGGGGCCCCGAAGGGTCCAAACATACCCCGGGCTCAGCTCAACCACCAGGGTCCCCTTTTCCCCGGACACGGGTACGCCACGCACAGCCAGGCGTGGGTGGGTAAACCCACATAGCTCGGGGTTCGCGGTGGCGTCACTCACCAAGCACCTACCGAGGCAGGTGCCCCCTGCGTGCGGGTATGGTGGCCCACGTAGCTGGGGTCCGTGGAGGCGCCACTCTCCAAACACCTGCTTTCACAGGTGCCCCCTGCGGGGCATGGGAGGAACCGTCTGCTGTTCCCGCTCGCTACAAGTTCTCAGAGTTTGCGTTGTTTGCTTGGCAGATTTGCTTGTTGTTTTGCTGGATGCCATGTGAAAGATTACATTTTGTTAACTTTATTAGAGATGGTCACATAAACGGCGAAAAATATACTTCGACTTAGGCGAGGAATTGGTGATCCCCAAGTCCACGTATCACCGCCGGCTAAAAAAGGCACAGGCATTGAATTTGCGGGCACCAATTTTAGCATCAAATTCACCAGAATATCCAAACGACTCGAGCATTGATGACGATCTAGATTGCAAGGACAATCACGACTCGATTGACTCTGGTAGCAGCAGAGATGGGCGCGCGTCAGGTCCAGAAGGTGGGGACGATCACGACTCGCTCGACTCTGGTAACAGCAGAGATGGTCGCGCATCAGAGCCGGCTGAAGTAAGCCCCGATGAAAGCACCACGCGCAACTCGGCAAGCGATCGTGACTGTATCAGGACCATAGGCGGAAAGTTTTCAATTTTCCGGGGGGGAAGGGGGCTGAAGCCCGACAGAGCCCGGGAATTACCGGGAACGGGGAGTTACCGGGAACAGTTTTCTGTCTACATTTGCACCTTGCAAGACGGAAACGGCTGCACGCAGGTAACACACCCTAGGGTCTGTGATGTTGGTGTAGAAATGAAACCCCCAATGTCGTCACGACAGTCAACGGACTGTCTGCTTCCTGGGCTACGAAAGTGTGAGACACTCGCATGAGGCGTTACAGGATCTGTGTAATGTGACAACAGCTGTGTTTGCTTTGCTTCTGAGCATGCTTCCCAAAAGTTCCAAACGCTCATATGACACGTCTATGCCCAGCAGGCTTCTCCTGTTCCTAATGAAACTTAAACTTGGATTTAGTTGTACCTCACTTGCCTGCATTGTTCTCTATTCGCGACTCCAGCAACCTATAGGGGGCGCCACCACCAAACAAACATGGCGGCTGGGTCCAGGTCGCGTCGGCACGGCCGGGCCGCCTGAACGGGTGGCGCATTCAATTTAACAGAATTTCTCTTGTTTAATGCCCAATTTTATAGGTATTTGAACTGAGACAGCTAAGTGTAGCCGGTGCACATAAACTTGCAGAGCATAGTTTTGTTTTCCCGGTGTTTTTTGTTCTTTCATATTAAACTTTCGTTTCGGAGATTTCGTTCAAAACCGAAACTATGGGCTCCGGTGAGACGGTATTAGACAATAATCAGTATTGATCATCTAAGGAAAGCGGCGATGACTACAGAATTATTCCACCAAGAGTAATTTTCAGCTAACTCACATGCCTCGCCCATGTGACTTATCTGTCCGCGAAATCGAGCTTTTGTGCGTATCCGCGTTTAAGAAACAGCTCCAGTCGTCTGCTCGGTCAACAACACAGGCTGCAGGAAAATTACCAAAATTAAGCAAGCGCTTCTTGAGCCAAGGAGCATGTTAACCCGCTGGCGCCCCACTAAGCAGCTGATACTCGTATTTTAATTCAGGTTTTAGTAGCAATCGAGAAGTCATTTTGACGAGCGGGTTATGCATTATATTACGTACTATGTCCCACTAAAGAGATATTAGTAAATTCTTCGAGTTGTAATATGAGCTGAGTTGACTAGCTATTAGGTGAACTGTTGAATAAAAGTATATTTGACAGA
The DNA here is from genome assembly GCA_013358835.2 of Ixodes persulcatus. Classification (NCBI taxonomy): domain Eukaryota; kingdom Metazoa; phylum Arthropoda; class Arachnida; order Ixodida; family Ixodidae; genus Ixodes; species Ixodes persulcatus. Next base: position 51,993 of record JABSTQ010006771.1, read on the forward strand.
CAGAGAGGTACTGCTTAAACTCAGCCAAATGGTTCTAGCCGGTGGCACGGAGACGAATGCGGCCAAATTGAAGAGAGTCTTCATCGGAGATTCACGCAGAACCTCTCTGCATTGAACTTGACTTCAAATCCTGAACGAAGAAAAGGAGTATTTGTTGTGGCCGGTCAACCTGAGCAATGTAGACAGCTGCTGGCTTCAACGGGGGTATAATATAAATATTGGAGGCGCGATAGATCATAATGCCGTGACGGCTTCTAACTTTGTGAGACACGTCCCCCACCTTTTGAAAGCAGATAATTTCCCTCATTAATCATATGCAACAAGCAGGTTTTCCTGAATAAAGTAATTGCGAAATCAGAACAACTTATTCAGTGTGGTCCAGAAGCTTTTTCGCCGAAAAGCAGCCAAGATGAATAGCCAACGCACCGACCGGCGTGGGTGGCTCAAACTTGAAGCTAAACGAACACAACCAAACTCAAGAAAAGCAGCTATCGAACCTTCCTATTCACTTGACTGCAACATTGGTGTTCCCTCCAGTGAAACACCTCGTCTGTCGTCCTCAGTCCACTGTTCTACATCCTTATAAAGAAACCACTTATCAGTTACCAAGTAGTCGTCACTTTGAATGTGATTCGGTACAGACACGAAATCAAAACGTTTTTTCGTGATTCCTCCCCATCCAAGAAATCGAAAGCACGGGACCGTGTGTTGTGTATGGAGTAAACGGGCTTTCAAACACGTGATGGAAGGAAACAATCTACTGGGGCTTCACCACACTAATGAACACTCGGGCAAACTTAAGAAATTTTCGGACCTTCGTCAAATTACATTGTTCGCCACCGCGCCGACAACACGTGTCCGCGAAAGCCGCCAGAGACGCGGAGGGGCTCGGAGCGACCTGGACCGGCTGGTTCCCGGTTTTCCCGCTTGGTGGCGTCCGTTTTGCTGGAGTCGCGAATACACAGAACTACGGCCTCGCGCCATTTCCGTGCTATGTTGAGGTTACTGTCTGTGGCAAGTAAAAAGTGGACTTTTTGTCCACCGTCGTCAGTAATCCTCTCCATGTTGCTGGAGTGTTTCATGGCACATTATCCTGAATTTAAAATAATTATCGACTGCACGGAGGTGCGTACAGAGGAGCCTGGTACTGTGGCTCAGCAGCGTGTACTGTATTCAGCGTTTAAATCGGATTACACTGTGAAGTTCCTTGTGGCCGTTACTCCAAATGGGATGATCTGTTTCGGTCTAAAGCTTATGGAGGTCGCTGCTACGATCTACATGTGACCGTGGACTCTGGATTTCTTGAGTTGGTTGAAGGAGGAGACGTGATCCTGGCTGATAAAGGATTTCCCGGTATCAAGGCTGGAAAAGAAGGCAGCAGGTTGATGATGATTAGGAGTTTATTGGCGCAGCAGCAACGAGGGCCATAATGCGCCAAACTTAACTTATTTAGAGCATACTATAACAAAAGTTTACTTTGAGGTTACAGATTTAGAAGTGGTATAAATATCCAGTTTGTTTTAAAAAGTCTAAGACACGGCTGAAAGGAACTAAAGGTTTATCTCCAAGCAAAAACGAGGGATGAAATGGGAGATGATCCTTAAAAGGTTCGGGAAAACATGACTGACGGAGTGGTTGATGGGACGAACAATGCCACAAAATGTGCAACACGGTCAGAAGCTCTCCACAATGTTCACATAGTGCAACCTCTTCACCACGAAGCAGGTACTGATGTGTCACTCGGGAGTGACCTATTCTTAGACGGCACAGAAGAACCTCCACACGACGTTCTCTGTTATAAGAGCTCTCCCAAACCCCCAGGACGGGCTTGATAATGTGAAGTTTGTTGTTGTTCTCTGTATCCCATTCCAGCTGCCATTTAAAAAAAATAGATTTCCTCAGAAGTGGTTTCAAATCTTGGTAGGGTAAGCAATTGAATGTTATTGATGAGCCTCGGGCAGACACGGCCATTTTATCCGCCTCTTCATTGCCCAAAATCCCAACGTGGCTTGGCACCCAGCAGAACCTAATGTCCCGACCGCGTCGCAGGGCGCTGTTGATCTTACCATGTAGATGTTGTGCAAGAAGGTTCTTTGTAGGCATCAGGGAGGATACAGCCAGTAAGGCACTTTGTGAGTCGACAAAAATTACAGCTTTCATTACATTATTGTCGAGTATATGTTCAACCGCTAGTAAAATAGCATAAAGCTCTGCGGTAAAAATGCTTGCCCTACAGTCAACTTGTGTGACTTTGCTGTAGGAGGCGGAATACACAGCACACCCTACAAAAGACGACGATTTGGACCCATCTGTATAAAACTCCAGGTAGTCTGCATATTTTTGTTGCAAGGAGAAAAACTCCTGCCGGAGGATTTGTGGTGAAATGACCCTCTTACTGTATTTTGCGAGTGACCAGTCACAGGAAATCGGCAGAGCATCCCAAGGAGAAACCCTATGAGTGTTTTTAAGCAAGGGAATCTCATGGAGGGGGATATTAAGGGATTGACAAGTACTTTGCAAACGGAGGCTTAATGGTCTAACAATGCTCGGCTTGTTTTCGAAAAGCTGTGAACTTCTGCAAGTATGAAGGGCACTGTAGGAGGGATGTTTTGGATTTGAAAATACTTTGTAAGCATAAGCGACGCTGAGGTACTGCCTCCGTTTCTCGAGGGACATTTGATGCGTATCAGCATACAAACTTTTCACTGGAGATGTGCGAAATGCACCTGTAGAAAGTCGCAGTCCAAGGTGGTGTATTGGGTCAAGCATCTTAAGAGCAGATGGCCGTGCTGACCCATATACTACTGCACCATAATCGAGGCGGGATCGAACTAAAGAGTTATACAATCGTAGGAGACATCGCCTATCAGAACCCCACGACATATGCGACAGCACCTTTAGGATGTTTGATGACATCAAGCATTTCCGTTTTAAAGTTTTCAGATGGGGCACAAAGGTAAGTTTCTTGTCAAAAATCACACCCAAAAATTTGTGTTCTTGCTGGACTGATATTTCAATGCTATTAAGGTGCAAGGAAGGATCAAGAGACAATCCCCGGCGCAATGAAAAAGGAACGCAGACTGTTTTTTCAGGAGAAAATTTGAAGCCATTTTCGTCTGCCCACTTGCACATTCTATTGATTGTAAGTTGCAACTGTCGTTCACAACTGGAGAGGTTACAGGAAGACACAGAGATTTGCACATCATCCACATATAGAGAGTAAGTTACTGATGAGGGCATAAGCTTAGCTAGACTGTTAATCTTAACAGCAAAGAGGGTAACGCTAAGCACTCCTCCTTGAGGAACACCATTTTCTTGAGAAAAAACATCGGACAGTGTGGAGCCCAATCGGACTTGAAAAGTTCTTTCGCTGAGGAAGCTCTGTATGCACTGAAGCATGCGGCCCCGTACACCACAGTTGTACAAGTCACGAAGTATTCCGTACCTCCATGTGGTGTCATATGCTTTGTGTAAATCAAAAAACACTGAGACACAGTGCTGCCGGTGTACAAATGCCTCACGTATAGCGGTCTCTAGGCGAACCAAATGATCTGTGGTCGCTCGTCCCTCCCGAAAGCCGCACTGGTTTACATCAAAAAAATTCTCAGTCTCTAAGAAATGGACAAGACGACGATTCACAAGCCGTTCATAAGTCTTCCCCAAGCAACTTGTGAGTGCGATGGGACGATAGCTCGTAGGAATTGAAGGGTCTTTCCCTGGTTTCAAAAAAGGGATTATGTGGGCATGTTTCCAGCAACGAGGAAAGGCAGCGGCTTGCCATAGATGATTAAAAAAAGTTAACAGACCGTTCATAGATTCAGGGGACAGTTTCCTCAACATTTCATAGTGGAGTCTGTCTGGCCCTGGTGCAGACTGCTTCTTTGCACCAAGAGCGACCTTGAGTTCACACATTGTGAATGGTCTATTGTAAAAATATGAACCACCCTCCAACATTGAGATGGGCTGCTTTTCAACGGTCGACTGGAACTTCTTGAATTTTTCACTAAAATTAGAGGAGCTACTAATAAGCTGGAAATGCTCCCCGAGAATATTTGCATGATCTTGCAGCGATGCAGAGGGGGACGAAAACAGAGGAGTTCGGAAAGATTGGTAATCTCCTCGGACTTTCCGCAGGCGATCCCACACTTCTTTAGCTGGCACAAAGCTATTTAGAGAAGATATATATTTTTTCCATGATGTCCTCTTCGCCTGTTTCCGTGTCCAACGTGCCTTGGCCCTACATTTTTTAAATTCAATCAGGTTAAAAGCAGTGGGATAACGGCGAAATATACCCCATGCCTGGTTCTGTTTCCTGCGAGTGACTGTGCAGTCCTCATTCCACCAGGGTTTGCATCTCCGGGGTAGGACGCCGGATGTTTGCGGAATAGAAGATGCAGCAGCATTAATTAGACATTCAGTGACAAACGCTGTCGCCTCCTCGGGGGACATACTACGAAAGAGCGATGGATCCAGAACGGCATTTAAACCAAAAGAGCCCAGTCAGCCTTCTCTAACTTCCACTTTGGAAGCCGGGTCGAAAGCGAAGGAAGGGGTATTGAGGTTTCTAAAATTATGGGGAAATGATCACTGCCAAATGGATTATCTAAAACCTTCCATGAAAAGCACGGAAGTAAAGCTGGTGATGATATGGAAAGGTCTATTGATGTAAAGGTGTTATGAGCAGCACTAAAAAACGTTGGCTCCTTTTTATTCAGAAGGCAGAGCCCAGAGGACAATAAAAGTCGTTCTACAACTCCACCACGAGAATCCTGACGAAAACTACCCCACAAAGGGTGGTGGGCGTTGAAATCACCTAGAATTAAAAAAGGCTTAGGCAGCTGATCTATGAGTCCTTGTAGCTCGTGGAGCTGCAGTGGGACGTTGGGTGGCAGGTAGAGAGAGACGAGGGTGATGAGTCGGTCAAGGAGAACGCGAACTGCTACTGCTTCGAGTGGTGTTTGTAGAGGAACCTGAGCACACACAACCCCGCTCTGCACTACTACTGCGACACCACCAGAAGGGTTAGGAGAAAGGCGGTCCTTCCTAAAAACCTGGTGACGGCGTAAGACCTGCGTGTGTTTGTCATTCAGATAGGTTTCCTGTAAACAGATTGCCACAGGACGAAGCTCATCAAGAAAAAAATTAACGTCATCAATATTATGAAGAAGGCCGCGACAGTTCCACTGCATAATACCTAATTGTTTACTCATAGCAGTGCTAAAATTAAAACAAACTTTAACTTATAAACTGCAAAAATGGATAAAAACAGGTTACTAAGGTTTAAAATCAATTTTTATGCGCGGGGCATTTTTCTTTTTCGCGCAATCATTCTGCTTCCCACTAGAGGTAGTGGGAGCAGCAACGGAGGACTCCGATCCCGAGAGGATAGCCTCGTCGTCGGATCTGAGCCCACACTCTTCCATGGGCTCTTCCGGTGCTGCCGTCAGTTGACCCTTAGGAGCCAACTGCTTCGACATCTCACCGGCTTCCTCGGG
>JABSTQ010006772.1:0-18408 GCA_013358835.2 Ixodes persulcatus
TGACAAACATATGAAGGTGAGTATTCGGGAAAGCAAAAGTGTTACAAAAGGAGTTCATTGGTTTTCACCCTGCATCAAAATAAGGCGGCTGCCTTAATGCGTCAGCACAAAAAGAAGTATTACTGTAAGATACATGCCTGCGCCGCTACCTCCAAAATCTCTGGAGTATAATAAATTCTGTTATCCGATTGACCGTCACAAAAAGGTGTTTCCTGATAGCACTGAGGGGACGACCTATGTAACCGATTGGCTTAACAAACACTTCTGCACTGTTGATGCCAGCCTGCATTCTGCCATGGCGGACAAACTCTTACCATCCCGGCACAGTTCCACTTTTGGATACATCAACGTATCGTGTCACGAGATAATTGCAACTGCAAAAATACTTAGGTGTTGGTATTGGTGGTATTCCTGTCGTTGCTCAAATATAATATTGAAATGCTTTCCCGAACTTTGGCATCATTATTCAACAAGGCATTTTACTCGGCGACATACCCCGATGCATTAAAGGTAGCTAGAGTTAATTTACATACAAAAGTGGAGACCCCAGTGACATAGGCAATTATAGACCAATCTCTATGTTCAGCTGTATTAATACTTGTTCTGAGAAAGTATTTGCTACAAAAGTTTTTTGCTGCTCCAAAATTGACTTTTGGCATCTCCAAGGTGACTCAGGACCAATTTAGTCATTGTGAATGTTTTTTTTTATTTGCAGCTTGCGGAAGAAGTGTGAAGTTCGTGCACAGCATTTTTAGAGTGTTTATATAATAGCAAAAGATATTCTGCTGTGCTTACAAAAGGGTCTTCCATGAAACGGTTAAAAAGCAGCTCTACTGATGGCATAGGTTTGTGTAGCTACATATAGTACACCAAGTGTCGCCACCATTGATTGCTTCAAGGAAATGCTTTATGTATTATATTTCTGCCCATTCAGGTTCTGAAGCATATCATGCAGTGTGCCGGGAAGTGCCCACGACGCAACAGTCCTCAAGCTGTCTGGTCTGTACCGACACAGTGACAGGCTTCTACCCAACAGATGATTGTGTTGTTAATGGTAGACCAATTCCTTTGATGCTCGTGGGAGACCCAGCGTACCCGCTTCTGCCTTGGATCCTCAAAGGATATGCAGCCACAAAGAATGGGATATCACAAAAAGATGATTCATTTAACACATATCTGAGCAGTGCCCGCATTGTGGTGGAACAGGCGTTTGGCAGAATGAAGGGAAGGTGACGCATTGTACTTAAGCAAGCACATATGACTACAAGTTTGTGCCCACCATGGCAGCAGCAGTGTGTGTACTTCACAATTTTTGTGAACTTCACTCCGAGAGGTACAACATTGGATGGAATGCCGACGTCGCAGAGTACGAGAAAATTTTCCCTCAACCGGTCTCTAGCCCTCGTGATGTGGACGCCGAGTACCCATAAGAGACTTCCTTCGCGACTATCTCGGCGACAACTTCCGCTAAGGTCAAGCAGCTATGTACGTCAAGCCTAGGCATGTTCAGAAGAATGTACAGAACTCCAGATTCATCTAAACTCTGTTGCACCTCAAGAATAGGAGAGTGGAGAGGAGAAGACCATCGTTCCTCGTCAGGATTAGTGGTTTCCTCCTCTCTACTCTCCTCCTTCCCAGTGTTTGTCCTGCTGATGTGTAGAGAGAGGAGGGTTCTCCTGCAATTCTTAACTTGCAAAATACTCTAGATCAGGGGTGGCTCTTCATGTCCCCAAGTGCGGCTCTCGTGATCTCGGGACTCTCAAGTTAAAATAGTCGGGGCCAATGCAGTACGCTTGTTTATGAAAACATTAGGAGGAACAGGTCCAAACATGACATAAAATTACTGGGCTGTGCTTTTCAGTTGTCGATAAGCATTTCGAGATAACATAATGTTAAAAGAAAACAAATCAGGTTGAAACTTAAGCTCAATTTTACATTTACGAACTTTTTCGTGCTAAGTTGAGGCATCATTAGTTTTATGGGGAATTTTCCCAAGGATTCGGGAAAGTATGACGCCTCAGCAGCTGACTGTCCGCTCGACGCTGATTCAGCGCGAGCGACAGTCAAGGCAATCAAGGTTGCAGTCTCGCGCTAGCACAGCCTCTGTGCTTAGTCCATGCTAAGGTGAGACAAAGTATAGCCTTCACTGTGCTTTCCTTCGCTAGTCTCAGTCGAGACCCTTGTTCGAGCAAGCAAACCCTGGAGTTCAGCGAATGCCAAGCGATGGGGAAGTAGGGCCTCACACAAATCTGATAACGAGTTTCAGTTACTCTGTGGCTTTGTGCCCTGCAAAGTCCCAAAGGCAATGTCAGCGAAGGGCACATGTTACTGAGAATTTGCACCTGCCAACAAAGGCATTTCATGTGCACTTCAGACACAATCCTGTCAGTTCCTTGTATAGTGTCTGTGACCGCCTTTTGCTTGAGCATGACGTGAAATCAGTGCCTTTTTAGTGACCACAAAGCGGCGCTGGTGTGCATTCAATAAAATGGTACATTGTGTGCTCATTCTAGGTGTCTCATTTTATTGCAAGGCAGTCCTTTCGGTGATGTGCAGTGCAGATACAAGGTGGTTGCGTAGCATTCCTAAGCGTTCCCACAGCTACCGCTGCGATTCACATTACGCCTCAACGTGATTATGTTTTTTTTTTTTTTTAAACAGACGACATAGATTGAACCTACACTGAGTGGTTTCGAAAGAGTATGGCATGGCTGACAATGGGAAGTTTCATAATTCAGAGAACCCCAGAACTCACTACAGTGAGCCAGCGCTTCCTATTCCAATGAATTTCCGAGCACGAAAATTAAAGCAATTACTCTTTACCCAAGGGCATTTCGCAATGGTGATAAACAACGGGATTGGAAAAAAAGGATGATTTCAACTTCGATTTTAGCTGCTACATTCTTTTCGCTTTCAACAAGCGAACAGAATGTGGCAGCTACAACGGTAACCTCCAACCACTGACCTCTATGACTATTTGCTAGATCGCGCTTGCCCAGCTCCGCGCAGCCACTGGTCGGCATACCTTGGCAAACCTCCTCATGCCTCACTCTCCCTCACTCACCTTCCTCTTCGCAGGTGAGGTGAGGGTGAGTGAGTTTCTAAACCAACCAGGAACATTCATGAGTGGGAGGGTGAGTGAGGGCCGTGAGTGCTGTGAGAACCGTGAGGGCGGTGAGTGCGTGAGGGGTGTGAGGGCCATGAGTGGCGTGACGGCGCTGAGTGGCGTGAGGGCCATGAGTGCGTGAGGTGTGGGAGAGCCATGAGTGCATGAGGGCGGTGAGTGTGTGAGTGGCATGAGGGCCATGAGGGGTATGAGTGCGCAAGGGCTGAGGCAGGTGAGTGCGTGAGGGCCATGAGTGCGTGAGGGGCGTGAGGGCGGTGAGTGCGTGAAGCCCCCTTCAGACGGAGCAACATTCTTAGATATTTTGGTGTTCCTGGCGGGTTGTTCCCTAGCTTTCCCTAGATCGACACGAATTGCTGAGATCGGGTCTGACTTGAAACAAGCGAGCAACTCTGAGCAATTCGAAGACGTTTGAAGTGGCTGCATCCAATCAGGGACGCGATATTTTCACGTGATACCTTATATCGATGATGATGACAACAAAAGACTTGGTTTTGGTTAGAAATTGATAGTTTTTGGAAATAGACTGTTTCAGAAATATGCGTTAGAATTCTCAACGAAATTTAAGTTCATGAAAACATGTTTATAGCGCGTAATTTTGTGTCTAAATAGTGCAAGAAAAATAAAATTTTATGATGACGGCAAATTGGAGCAATTGGTGCTGCGTGCGAACGCGGGCGGCCTGTGTTGCTGGTGTTGCAACGTCAAGTTTCTGGGCGAAATTGTCCATCTGAAGCAAGCCCTGAGTGGCATGAGGGCCACGAGTGTGTGAGGGGTGTGAGGGCTGTGAAGGCGGTGAGTGCGTGAGGTCCATAGGGACATGAGGGCTATGAGTGCATGAGGGCGGTGAACGCGTGAGGGCGGTGAGTGCATGAGTGGCGCGAGGGCCATGCGTTTGTGAGGGCCATGAGTGCGTGAGGGCTATGAGGGCGGTGAGGGCCATGAGTGCGTGAGGGCTACGAGTGTGTGAGGGCCATGAGGGCGGAGAGGGGCGTAAGGGACATGAGGGGTATAAGGGCCATGAGAGAGGTGAGGGCCATGAGTGCCTGAGGGCTGTGAGGGTGAGTGAAGGGCTGAAGGTGAGGGTGAGTGTGAGTGAGGGGCTTAAGTGAGTGTGGCTGTGAGGGTGAGGGTGAGTGAGGGCGACCTAAAATGCTGATCACTGCTAGTCGGCCACGTTTTTGGAAGCATAACATGGCCGACTTAGCGTTGCGGAGGCTGCGTGTTCTTCCCTGCTCCGGTGCTGCACTTTCAAAAAATTTTTGCCGGGTCCTCAAACACGGAGCTAGCATTCCCGCTGCGTGTCAAGAAATTCGTCAAACAACGGCAATCAAGAATGAGATGTCACTCATTCCTATTTTTTGTAGCAGCCTCCGGAACCTCTGGAACGCTAGTCGGCCATCTTATGCCTCCAAAAACGTGGCCGACTGGTGGCCGTATTTGCGGAGCGGGCAAGCACAATCCAGCAAGTTGTAATAGAGATCAGTGCTGCCAACTACACCAAAGTGTCTTTGGGATGGCAGTTTGTCAAAGTAAAAGCGAATGTGACTTGATGCAGGCATGTATCGACATAAACGCGTGTTTCCATAGACTGGCTGGCCGTCATGGTCAACAAGTCGAGCTGAGAGGGCAGGGAATATGAAAAAGGGAAGAGAATGTTGCAGGTACAACACTGACGGCCAACAAGATTCGAGTGTTTTGGGGACGGCAGTTAACGACGTTGGCATATACGATTTGGTGCTGAAAAGTTCTAGGCCTGACCAAGAAGAAAACAATCTTGAGTCATGAAAACTTCATGACTATTCGACATATTCACCTCGAAGTTCAACACACTCGTCACGTAATTTCTGAAGTTTATTTAACCCTCCCAAAAATATTCTGATGTCTGGTGACTGAAATACCGCTTTGCAGATGATATCACCTCCAAGTCGTCCGAAAATGTTCTACGTTTCAGACTTTTTTTGCAGGTTTGGAAATAAGAAAAAAAAAAGAGTCGAGCTGAAATGGCAGGAAACGTGGAAAAGAGAACAGAATGTGGCAGCTGCAACACTGACGGCGAGCCACACTCAAGTGTTTTGGGGATGGCAGCTAAAGACGTCGGCATGTATAGCTGAAGAAACGACAGACCCAGAAAGTCAAAGCAAATGTGACTTGATGCAAGCATGTGTCGTCATAAACCAGTGTTTTCATGGACCGGCTGGTGGTCATGGTCAACAAGTCGAGCTGAAAGGGCAGGGAACGTGCAAAAGAGTACAGAATGTGGCAGTTTAGGCCTGGACTTACATGAAGCTCTTTCCAAGGGAGTGTCTCCAGAGAGCGAGTCATCTGGGAGATCCACATCTCCATTTTCCTGGTCGCTTCCCCCTGAAAATTGAATTGGACTATAAGATCGGTATGTAGCAGAGCCCTTAAAAAAGAGGGGAGCAATGGATAGAGCCTCAAAAGAGCAACCGGTAACATACCAAAATGTTAATTGCTACTGCAAGATCTTCCTGGCTTGTTTATACACGCCTGCAGTACTTTAGTCTCATTTAGCCAAAATGACTTCAAACATTTTTTTTTTCTAAGGCCGTCTTGAGAAGCGAAGTAATACGATCCTCCAAAACCAGCACTTTACGAAGACAGTATAAGCTTTTTCTTTCGGAGAAGCTTATGCTGAGTGCACATAATGAGAGCTTGAAACGCAAAAGTTAGAGCTGTAGAACCCAGGGATCCTGGGTTCAACCCCCGCCCCCGCCCGTTTCGATCTGAATGAACATCGTGCCAGCACACGGAGTATCACTACTGCGTGATGCGAGTTAAAGGCCCAGGCTAGCGGTAGTACTGCACTGGCCAAATTTCTCGTCTACAGTGTGAACCAGCGTCACCACACTTCAAAGGCAGACGGACCTTACGGTGTTTAAACTCTCACGACCAATTAGACCTTTTATGAAGAGCATCCCTGCATGCCTCATCAATACGCATACACTAGTATATGGTGTATTCATTTTATTTAAAGGATTGTACATTCCATGTACTTACACTACCCTGTACTTCATAATGTGGAATGGTCTATAGACACCGAATGAGGGAGAAAAATATAAACACTGGAAAAACACCAGAATTTGAAGACAAATAAACACTGAAAACAAGGAACCCTAGTTATTAGTAGTGATTCCTTCCTCTAATTCCTCTTATTTTTCATTTTCGTCATCCCCAGTACTGAGCAGCCAGCAGAGACAAACCTAGTTAGTAACTTCTATTTCTTTTGCATTTATACTTCTTTGTACGAGATTAAGGAGACTCGTAAGCAACGCATAAGTAAACGGATGACTGCATTATAAATAGTCGCACACAAGTACCATTGTCATCTTGTTGCTCGTCCTCCAGGGAGCTGTCATGGCTGTCAACCCCGTAGTTTTGGGCCTGAGCCATGGGCCGATGGCAGAGCACAGCGTGCATCTGCTCGAACCATCGCCACTGTGATGGTGCCGCTCCGCTCCGACGTTGTCCGACTAGCTCCTGAGGTTAGAAAAGAGCATAATCAGAAACAAGTATTACACTTTAAAACATTACTGTTGAAAGTGCCATCTGACAGCACTCGAACTACGCCTTCAAGTACAGTCCGACCTGTTTGCCCGTCCAAGACGGTTCCAAAAAGGGTCCGTGGCAAGTTCCACATAATGAATTGTTTGTTCAAGCTCGTATGAACATTGTCAATCCAGCTTGCGAAATGACTTGTGAGCACACCAAAGTTGCACTTTCGAGGCTGCCACTATGCCATCATCTATCTAATATTAAGATTCTACTAGCTTGCCTGCATTATTTCCTTGATTTAGAGCCTTTTGTTGCTGCCAGTATGAATAGCAACAGTGCTGAGTACTAGGTTGAGCAATGTGAGAGACTCCAAACCAATATCCAGGACTAGATTGCAGAGAAGACACACAGGAAAGGTTGTTTTAGTCTGCATGCAACATTACACTTCACACTGAGGGTAAACTGCAGATGCCAGGCACACAGCCAGCAGGGAGGCCCAGAGGGCCCGGGCCTATACTTCAACTGAACTTATCCAGTTTTGCTGGTGCCTCCCCTCCCCCTCCCCACCAAGGGAATAAATGAATGAATAAATGGACAGGCTTTTATGCGGTTTGGACTGATATCCCGAGCCACATTGTGGCCTGTTTGGCCACTGCAATTTGGTACTCTACGTTCGGGGGAGGGTAGTGTCTGTCCTGGTTGGCGTCTTTGTTGCCGCTGCTGGTGCTAAGCCGAGGGCATGCTCAATGTGGTCGTGTAGTTGTGGCCATAAGGTAACCGATAAATCCGGTGGTGGTGCGGCCCAGCTCGCCCGTGTGGGGTTGCCACCCCACATCCCCCACACGGTGTTTTTTGAAGATGTGTGTTTTTTTGAGAATGTGTGGCGAGCTTTGTTCTCTCGGGCATTCCCAGTATAGTCTGTTGCAGGTTAAGAATAACAGGAGAAGTCTTTCTCTCTCTCTCCAGATTAGCAGAGCCATTGCTGGAGAGGAGAAAACCACCAATCCTGGTGAGGAATGGTGGTTTCTCCTTTGCACCCTTCCTGCTATTCTTAACCTGCAACGGACTATAGGTGTACCTGTTGTCCAGAGGTTGTGCCCCGCGCACTTGACATCAGGGCATTGTTTGTGAAGGTGGCGTCTGTTTGGTGGACGTTGTGGACAGGTTCTTCTATGTGTGTTGCTCTGCACTCTTCGATTTGAACTGGGACGCCGACACCCTCCCCTCGAAATAAGGCTGGAGGATGTCGGTGTTGAACAGATTGAACCTGCTAGCTTTGCATAAACATGTAATGATAGAGTATCCCCTTTTCACTGTAACCGGGAAAGCTGCGTAAACTCTCAGAGGCGGGCTCATAACAATAGTGTGCTTCGGCTGCCTAAGCGCATGCGATGAATGACCTCTCCGTGACTTAGAACTTGCAGTGGTAGGCTTTTGACATCATTTGCCAAGCTGGGGTAAAAACAGAATGCACCCTGAACACTTATTTTGCAAGCACCTTTGCAGTCATTGTCAAGAAAATATTCAATGGAATTATCCGCGAGTGTGTCACGGGTTCACCGCGCCAAAAAAAGTATGGACGATGCTGCTCTACACACTCGCCCTAGCATATTGCAAATGCTGCGTCTCTCCTGGGCATACCTCGGCAAACCTCACTCATGAGGGCGCTCACTCACCCTCACTCACCTTCATCTTCACAGGTGAGGTGAGGGTGAGTGAGTTTCTGAACCAGGAAAATTCATGAGTGTGAGGGCGAGTGAGGGCTGTGAGGACCGGAGTGCGTGAGAGCCGTGAGGGCGGTGAGTGTGTGAGGGGTGTGAGGGCCATGAGTGCGTGAGGGGCGTGAGGGGCGTGAGGGCTGTGAGTGCCGTGAGGGCCATGAGTGTGTGAGGGGTGTGAGCGCCGTGAGGGCGATCAGTGCGTGAGGGCTGTGAGGGTCATGAGTGCGTGAGAGGCCTGAAGGCGGTGAGTGGAATGAGTGCGTGAGGGGCGTGAGGGCGGTGAATGCGTGAGGAGTGTGAGCGCGTGAGGGGCGTGAGGGTGGTGAGTGCATGAGGCCCCCTTCAGACGGAGCAACTTTCTCAGCAATTTTGGTGTTGCTGGCGTTGTTCCCTAGCTTTCCCTTGACCGACACAGAATTGCTGAGATCGGGTCCAGCTCAAAACAAGCGATTAACTCGGAGCAATTAGAAGACGTTTGAAGCGGCTGCAGCCATATTTTCGCGATATTTTCATGTGATATCTCGTGCCGGTGATGATGGAAACAAAAGACTTGGTTCTGGTTTGAAATTGATCGTTTTTGGAAATAAACTGTTTCAGAAAGATGCATTAGTATTCTCAACGAGATTTAAATGCATAAAAACACGTTTATAGCTCGTAATTGTGTGTCTAAATAGTGCAAAAAAAATACAATTTCATGATGATGATGGCAAATTGCAGCAATTGGTTGCTGTGTGTGAATGCGGGCAGCCCGTGTTGCTGGTGTTGCGACGTCAAGTTTCTGGGTGAAATTGCCCCATCTGAAGCGGGCCTGAGCGGCGTGAGGGCCATGAATGCGTGAAGGGCGTGAGGGGTATGAGTGAGTGAGGGCCGTGAGGGGCGTGAGGGTTATGAGTGAGTGAGGGGTGTGAGGGCGGTGAGTGGCGTGAGGGCCGTGAGTGCGTGAGGGGCGTGAGGGTTGAGTGTGTGAGGACGGTGAGGGGCGTGAGGGCGGTGAGGGGCGTGAGGGCGGTGGGAGTCGTGAGGGCTGTGAGAGCGTGAGGGGAGTGAGGGGTATGAGTGCGTGAGGGGCATGAGGCTCATGAGTGCATGAGGGGCATGAGGCTCATGAGTGCGTGAGGGCCGTAAGGGTGAGTGAAGGGCTGAAGGTGAGTGTGAGGATGAGGGTGAGTGAGGGGCTTAGGTGAGTGTGGCTGTGAGGGTGAGGGTGAGTGAGGGCGACCTAAAGTGCCGACCTCTGCTCCTGGGTGCGATTAATATTGGACGGAGATATTTTACCGGCAGCTGGTACAACAACCTCAAAAAAAAAATTGCCGGCAGTTTCGGACAGCGCGTTTATCACTAAGGAGCGTATAAACCCACCCTCCTGCCTGCGTTTGCGCCGCTTCGCGGCAACAGTCGGTGGCTCCTCATTGCAAAGCTATTAACCCACTAAGCCCCACCCTTCATTAGAAAACTACAAGCCGCTTTGCGGCGTCCAGCCAGCATCCCAAGCCCCGCTGTGTCCCATTGCACCTCTGTAAAGGGAGTCCCATAACATTTAGTTCAGCAAAGTTTCGTCAACATTTTTTTTTTCAGTAATAGATGTAAAAAAAAAAAAATGTTGTAAGTATACCTAAGTTATCAACAAAAAACGTCTTCGACAAGAAAAAACACACAGTTATTGACCTTTCTCTGCATCGAACCTGGTTCTGCACCGTATGAAGCGGACAGCTTTCCACTAAGCTACGCTACAACTTGAGACACATGTTTTTGCAATTCGTTTGGTTCGAGGAGTAAGGCTATACGCACTATGTCATGCACCTCAACCAGAAATGGCTATATGCACGACGCGAACAGCTTATGCCATTTGGGTCACCCTTTTCGGACAGCGCGTGTATCACGTGGAGCGTGTTAACCACCTATTAAACCACTTGTCCCCCTGTCCCCGATTGCATCTACAGAAGGGGAGTCCTATACCATGTAGTTCAGCGAATTTTCGTCGACAGCATTGTTTTTTTTTTTTGTTTTTTTTTTTTTTTACAGTGTTCATGGTAAAAAAAGAAATGTAAAAATCGCCAAATTACCCACAAAACAAAATTGTAGAAAAAAAAAAAAAGTACACAAGCTCCCACCGGGGATCGAACCAGAGTCCGTTGCGTACGAAGCAGACATCTTAACCGCTGAGCTACGCCGCCACTCCGGAGAGATATTGTAACTATTCACGAGTTTCGCGTCGTGTGTATGGCTATTTCCAGTCAAGGCGTACGACTTACGTCGTACGTGTGACATTGTTTTTACAGACATGATATCGAATTTTAGGCAGTAAGGCTGAACCAAATGAAGGCGATTTGCTGTAGATGCAAATCGCTCGCCGACGCTCGTCGCGCCGAGCGGTTTTAGATGTTTGGAAAGCTTCGCTCATTGCCCCGTAATCGCTCGCGTGCCTCGGCGAGCGAGGGGCGGGCGGCCCCGGGCACTCCCCGCGCTGCCTTGTCGTTCGCTTGGAAAAATCGCTTACGTGCGGCTTATACTTTGTGTGTGGAGGGCCGGTAAAATCACGGGCGCGAGCGCGCAGGGTACTTTGGTCGCGGTCGCGCAAGTGCTTCTCCCACACCGTTTCGGAGCGCACGCACTCGCGCCTTTCCCGGACGCCAGCAGCGCACGATTGCCGTTTCAAGGTTTCCCTTTCGGCGCGCGAGAATTTATGCTTCCTAACATTTACATGAAAGCTGATATTTGCGGATTACCAAAGCCTGTTCTTTGTTCAACTTACCTTTGAGTAGCGGCTTTTGAGGTTCTTCCAGTGAGTTCTGAGCTGGGACCAGTCCCAGTGAAATCCCAGCAACCGCAGCTCTGCCTCCAACCTCTGGAAGTGAACTTGATTGCGCTGCCGGCGCGAGTCTAGTAATGAGCTAATACTCATTTCGCTGATTAGAGCAAGGAAAGTCTCCGTCTCCTTGGGAGTGAAAAAAACACGGGGAGATCTGCCGCCAGCTGAGTTCGCTGCCGCCATGTTGGTCGTCCCAGGTCGTCCGTATCCGCTACCGGCATGCAACGCAACATTCCCGTGATCCCTCGCTCGAGCACTCGATCCGATCCGCTAGCGTTTACATGGAGAGTCTCGATTCGGATTGACCATCTCAAACCACCCCGTCCCAGCGGATCGGATCGGATCGGATCCGATCCGATCCGAGTCGTTTACATGGACCGATCCGATTCGCCAACTGGATCCGATGCGCTGCTGTCGCATCCATGTAAACGTAGCCTTAGAGATAAAGTGTCGAAGAATAGAAATCATAAACAAGGAATTACGGTAGGTTATTGAAGGCGCCAGCGAACAGCTGCCTCAATGTTCGATCAGTTTTTTTTTTCTTCTGTTTTTGCTCTTAACATTAAGACGCATTTTTTTTTTTTTGTGAACGGTACTACTACGTTGTTGAAACAAAAACACCAACATACTTTTCTGTTGTCGAAGTCCAAAGTCATATTTGTTGTGTGGAGTTTAGAAAGAGGAAAGTTGTTCTGCCTTACAACGGCGTTCAGTGTCTTTGCTGTAGATGGGAAATTCGGCCTGTTCGGTAAGCTTGCCAAACTAATCTAAGGTATCTTATTATGTGCATCTTGTAGTAGGAATTATACGACTGCATGCCGGTAGGCTAAGCAGAATTAGAACTACCAGTATTTATCGGATGGAATGACCCTTTCGATGTACATACTTCCGGCACCACGTACCCAGAGTATTTTTTTTTTACCAATCACTTACCGTCTACTTTTTCGTGTTTTCCCGTTTAGAGCCATCGATTTTTCCTTCCACCCTCTCCCAATACGACCTAAGCGAAAGGCAGCAACGCAAGTCGCCTTTAACTAAGAAACGCGAGCGTTCAAAGCGCGGGGAAAACGACCCCGTAAATACTTCCACGCCAACACCATTTGATGCGAGGAGGGGAAGGGGGGGGGGCCCCCTTCCCCTCCTCGCATCAAATCCCAAAATCAGCCCGCGTGTAGCACCCCGCTAAGCTAATCATGCGCCGGACTTCCCAAAGTTCAGACATCACGCGCCCGCACAAAGCGGCGCTGCGCAAAACAAAAGGCAGGCAGGCAACGCGATCTAAGCCCCCGAAAAACAGCACTCGATGCTCCGACCTCGGGCCCAGACCACTCTCCCCCGCTCCTCGCCAGCGACGAAAAGGGGAAGCGATAGCATCGCGCGCAGGACCCCGGAGGATCATGGCCGGATTTAATGAACTACACGCGGTCCCCTCTCCCCCACGCACACACACAACACAGCACCCTTCCGACTTTTTTCCATTACAGCAGCCGGGATAGCCAGCAACGCGAGAGCCCACAACGGGGGTCCGGGCGGTCGCGCGCGCGAGCGAGCGGCAGTCACGGTGGAGAATGAGCGCATTGTTCGCAGCAGCCACTATCGCGACCCTCTGGCGTTGGACCTCCTTATTATTATTCCGAAGCGGCGGCAGTTTTCAATATAAACGGCCGCACGCGCCCGGCCGAACGCAAGGCTCTCTTCAGAACTCCCCCCCCGCCTTGCTATTTGCATAAGCGCGCGCGTGCCCCCTGCCCGTTCGCGGGGCGAACGCCGCCGAGGCGCCGAGGCTTCAAGCAGCACGTGCACGCTGCAGCGTAAATCGCCAAACAATCCTTCATAAAAAAAAAAAAAAGATAGAGGGTGGAGTACAGCAAGAGAGAAGGAGGGGAGAAGGTTATACAACGACGTTCGAAAATCGGCATACGGTCAGGATTATCTCGGGCGCTTCTTCTTTTAATAACCCGCGGGGCCGGTGGGTTGCTGCTGTTGGGGTGGGAGATTTCTCCGTTGAGGCAGCACTCCCTCGACGAGCTGCGGTACATTAGTAATAAATTACGGATGCGTTAGTGTGCCGAGCGTCAGCTCTTAGCTTGGCTGAAAGGGACGCCCGTGTTAAATGGACATTAGAGAGGCGTTAGAGCCGGGACCGTCGGGGGTGGTTAACCGCGGAATGGTGATGCGGGATGAAATGGGATCAGTGCTGCGGCTCTCTGACGGGAGACGTGGTTCCGATGAACCGGGAGCGGTGTGCTTCGGTGAGCTCGTCTTTGTGGAGCGTTGAGAAAGGCAATAACCTGCGTGGCCCGGTCTGATACCGTTACCTTTCCCATGCTCGTGTTTGGTCTAAGTGGACCATGATTATTTGGATGAAACGTTTTTTCGCCACTTTTAAACGGACCTCTCTGCGCGCCTGGAAAATAAAACTTAACTAGGTTAGCTTTTTAGCTTTAACTTATCTTCACGATGTCGTACCATGCTTTGGCGTTACTCAACCCTTAATCATTGCCTTCAAATATTTTTAACTCGAAGCACTCATTGATGTCACGTGAAAGAAATCATGTTTACTCCTAGAAATACCTAGACTAAAGGGAAAACAAAAACAGAATCACAAGAGCAGTCACCTCTTCTGCATCGTGTGCGAGTATCTTATTCAGTAACCCTGGGCCGCATTCCCGTCGAATATTTTGGGCACCTAGCGCGACCATCATCTTTTATAACCTGGGCGCATCCAAATAAGGTCCGTCACTTACACAGTCACCGGTAACCAAACAGCGCCAAAACGGTCCAGTCCCCCGAAAAAAAAAAAAAGTAGCAAAAAGCAGAGGACCTCTTAAACGAGCAAAGCAAAGGGGGCGCGCGAGCCTGAGGAGCCCGACCGGGGTCCGCCGGCGAGCAAAGTGCCCCGGCGGCCACAGCTTCCTTCCTGCAATTCGGGCCCCGTTTTGCTCGGCCATCAGACCCGGGCCCGTATCGGCCGCCACAGCCATCCATCCTCTCCCGCCCGATCGCCTCCCTCCCTCCCTCCGCCACCGGCGCCACGCTCCCCCGAAAACAAAGAAGCGAGCGGTCGCTTCCACACGCGCTCCGTTATCGCGACCCGAACCCCTTTGAGCGCTGGGGGCCAGCAGGAAAGAAGTAACGACGCAAACATGGCTGGCAAAACGGTTTCCTCGGCAGCATGCAGCCTGCCTTGGACGAAAGGCCGTTCTGGCTTCGGGTCCGATCTCGAAAGCCCGCTCCCCAGGCCGGAATCGAACGGAGGTGGGGGGGGGGGGGGGGGGGGGGGTCACAACCCCCGCTCAGCCGCCCCGATATTTCTTCTTCTTTTTTTTTTTTTGTCTTATGCAGGGAGAATTTAGTCGAGCTTATCAGGGGCCGTTTGGTACGCTGGCTAGAGATGAAGACTGTCGACTATGCTAGCTGCTGGGGGACAGAAACGACGCAATGCCCCATGAGGTGGCGGTGTCGTTAAGTGAGCGCAACCCTTAATATCGTATGCTTTGATGTGTGAAACTCGCTGACATGTAACAGTGAGGATCTGGTGTAAGAAATAAGGCGTACAATGTAAATTGTTGAGGCCCCAAATGATGCTGTAGTTATTTAGACAAAACGGGTTTGAATACGCAGGCACCGGCATACACCCAGATGTAAAAATACAACACCACTCGTGCACATATGAGTAACTCGATTACTGAAACTGAGTACAAATGGGACGTTTCATAGTCTTCTATGATGAAAGCCTTCCTCCTTTCCTTCCAGTCTCTGGTCAATTTATACCATCGTGGTTGTTTTGCCCCATCGGCTCTTGTTGTCATACCGATTTTCAGCCATTCACTGTGTAGGTCAAATACAATTAATTTATTGAGCAGGATTGTGTAATCTCACTACTGAACTTTCTAGGCACTCAGTCAGGTGGGTTGAGTACCAGAGACGCATATTTTATTTTGGGGACTCTCGTGCTTTGAATGTCTGTGAGCATGTCTGGATTCTCAGTCGCAACGGACGGCGGGCAGTGGAACATTTGAAGGCGCAACAATTGCGGGGATTGAGCAGCGTGGTCGGAGAGACAGGTCTTTACAAAAGATTGCTCTAGTTATGGACGTTCATAGTTATTATTTGACAAAACTATTCATCGTAACTAATATAAAATAACAGCAAGTCAAGTACTAATTAGAAACGAACATGTTCGTTAACTATTCAATGTTATGGAATAAATAAAACTTAACTAGTGAAGTAACATACATCTTCGTTAACTATTTGATTATATAAAGTATAAAATTACAAGGTGAACAGTTAACGTAAAAACATCTTTGTGAACTAACAATGTTAACAAATATGGAAGTGGGCTTAAATAGAGCGCAATGTTTCGCCGACAGTCTCATTTGAAGATGATACATCGTTCTAGCTGCGTAATTAAGAACGTTTTTCGTAAATAATAGTTAAGAAGGCCCGTTCCTAAAATCACATTAGTGGCGACGGCAGCTTATGCTCAAATTTTGTCCAGCCCACAGATTCAGGGACGAAGTGCGCCGGCTTGGATACGACATCCAGTCTTCTACTTATAATAGGTCAAAATTCCCAGTTTTAGGCAATCAGGCGGCTTCAAAGACGCGTCACTGTACATTTATGTTATTTTAGTACTAATGGAAGCACCCTTATAAAACAAATAGTGGGACTACCGATAATTCTGTAAGGCACACACATTGGGAAGGGCAGATTTTTTGGCCTACACCAACACGAGTGAGCTACGCACCCCTCAACAAAGAGATCGAGCAAGTACACTTCGCACACGGTGCCTGTGACCATGTACGTATATAAGTGCCCCAACACATAACTTCCTTCCCCACGCGTGTCTCTTACTGAAGCTAAATTTCCGAGTTCACCCCAAAAACCCGAAGCTCAGCAGGATAACGCTGCCCTGATCCAGTTTTCTAGCCAATCACTGATAGGTACTTCTACAGAAGCCTATCAACAGCGACGATACACGTCGAACGATGAACGACCCTCGTATCTTACCTGAAGCTCGCCCTGTTTTCCTTATCGCTTCGGCCTAAACGCGATTGATCGCCAAAAGGACGCGAGCGGATCGCCCGCTCCTACCGCACGCACAATCCACTTGTTCTGGCTATCTGGACACTCTGCCTTTCGTCGTCGAGAATCTATCGGCGAAAGCCCCAACAACTCGGAAGGAACGACAGAAGAAGGACGTTCAATTCGTGCGGCAAACTCACCTTCTTCAGCTGCTCTGGCATCGGCGCTGTCCGGCTGAATGGAGGGTCCAGTGCGGGCGCTTTGATGAGGCCGGCATCTGAAACGTGGGATTTGTTGTAAATTTCCCGCGGTGACCAGATGCGCATCGGCGCGGCGCGTGTTCCCGGGTTACAGCGGTCCGCGGGAGCGCAACTGCGGCCTCTTCCAGCCCGTGGTCGGGGCTTTGCGCCGGACCGCGCTCTTCGACGCGGACCTATTCACGGCGAGGACGAGCAGTCGCAGCGAGGCAATAAAAATGGACAGCCCGCCTTGTATCGGCTGGCCTCCTCATTCGCTTCCACAAAATGCTCATAAGACCTGTCAGAGATGGCTTTCGTGGTTGAACGAGCCGAAGGAATAGATGATGCCTCGCGTTGTGTGATCGACTTAAAAAGAATGAGATGAATCATTTTCCGTATACACTTACACGTACAGATCTGAGCGCCGAGATTGCTTATTTTTCTACTATATACGTCAATTTCCTTAGGAACATAGAAAAAATGATATTACTTGTGATTTCTGTTTTTCTGTGAAATATATATGCTCACAAACCGAGGGCATATATGCGTTGCCCTCATTAATTAAAATAGCCTTTTAGACTTTCTTTTGGTCAAAAAATCAGGTGTAGAGAAACATGCAGTTATTTTAAAGGAGCGATGCAACGATTTTTGTACTTTGCGCATATATCGCTTATAGAACGAAACTCTGACGTTAATCACCGAAACACGCGTTCGTTTTTCACCACATGCAATAGAGGTTGAAGAACAAATTAGAGAAAAACGAGCAGCGTTCACTCTTTCAACTCGCAGACAGAACAAACGGTCACGTGATCTGAAGCGAATTATATGCCGCCAATGTTGATCATAGCCACGCGCTGGGGTTGGCAAAGCACGGGACACGCGCTGAATTCCAGACATTTTTATGGTTCCGCTATTGTCGTCATTCCAGCGATTGGACACGGGGCACTATTCGTAGGCTTATCGAGCTACTGATTATCATGAACCGAAACTGAGTGCTCACGCATTGCTCGGGTCCAATCTATGTGCCCCCAGCTACGTCATCAAGTTTTGCGAAGGAGAGATTCAATAAAAACGCTCGTTTTTGTGTTCAAGTGCTAAATTGGTTCAGGGCACTCAAAAAAAGCACTTAATTCTTTAAATAATAAAGGTGCGGACGGGACAATATTTTTTTCTTTTAATTTGATAAAAAAACAAAAACCTGTTTGTTTGTTATTTTGTGTTGAAGTTTTGCCAAGACGTGGGATCTAAATTGTGTATATTAGTTCGTAAACAAAATTAAGAAGAAATGACAAAAAACGATAGATATCAAGATTTATATAAAATTTAATACAATTCAACACAGGCATAGGAGAACACGTTGGTTTTCATTGATGCGTTCTTCGAGAGAGACATGACGAGGCATGAGCTCGTGTCTGTCTTGAATGAACGCACGCGAACATAGGCAGGCTCACCGAGCTCCTGGAGGCCAGGAAGGTGTTGAGGATGTCCGCGGACCGGACATCGGTGCGTTCCCTGAAGTCGGACAGCGTGAGGGCGCACGCGCCGGTCCGTTGTCCGGGAACCTGGTGTCGTCCAGCCGGGACAGGGCCGAACTTGGCGCTCACCCACGAGAGCCAGGCGCGGATGTCGCTGCTGTCCACTGGCGAGGATCTGCGGGCAACGGAAAGAAAAAAAAATCCAGCGCGGCTTAGCATTTTCGTATCTCTTGGTTTTTGCATGTTTGTTAAAAAAAAAAGACTAAATCTATAGGGTACTTCGTTTCAGCTTCGGTCCGAGCGCGGCCGATGTAATGAGCCGAAGGGCCAATCAAAAAGCGAAGAGGCACAAACGTCATGGCGTGCTCTCTGCAGTTGATAGGACCAGCCGGTATTCGCCGTCTCTCTGTGCGTGCTCCTCTACCGGCTAGCCCAATCAAGCGCAGAGAGCACGCATGACGTTGCGCTTTTTGCGCTCTTTGATTGCCCTTCGGCT
>JABSTQ010006773.1:0-50199 GCA_013358835.2 Ixodes persulcatus
TGATATTTGTAACTCAGAAGAAAAAAAAAAAAACGCGTGTTCATAAAACATGCTTTCATCCTACTTCAACCTCCTTTCTTTCAGTAGCTTCAGAAGCTCCTGCTTCGCTATCCTGTCATTGTTGAGCGTCTTCGTATAAAATCGAAAACGAAGATGTACATAATACTTTATTACACCTGTTGTTATGGTGTGTTGATGTGTTTGGCAACCTAATGTAGGAAACTCTACTTTCACCAAGAAGGAAAGAAGTCCTGGGTGCTCCTGAAGTGGAGCTCATATTAAAAAAACAGCGCGAAAAAGACGGGACGCAAAGTAGAGGACGGACACAGGACATACGCTGACTAACACCAAAGGTTTACTAGAACTTTCACGCGCGTCGTTCAACCAACCAGCCCAGCATGTGGAGCTCGTGTAAGCTGAAATATGCTTTAAAACTGTCTTCAAGGAGAGTTATTAGGTTTCTCAGGGGTCCAAACGGGTACATCAAACCCCCATTGTTAAAGAGGGCTGGAAAGTATATGAAGCTTGATCCTGTTTCAAAGCGGTGTACTGGTCAGTTTGCAGGAAGGATACACAAACCTCACATGAAGTCTTTTTCGGTGTCTTCCTCACTACATATCCTGCAATGTAGTAAATAAACAAGTCGTTTTTTTTTTGTTTTTTTTACATAAGCACTGTGATATGATGGTGTGCAAGAGCTGAGTGCTTCTTCTGCGTCATTAAACTTTCATTTGTCGATCAGCCCGTCCAAAATGTATAACGCCCGCTGCTTCTGCAGCTCTGATCCAACGTTTGAAATGAGAGAATTTATCTATTCTGCTGAGCAGTTTCCTGACTTTGGTGGCCTGGCTAGGTTGTAAAATGCGAGTGCATTGATCATGATCAAAGACTGGGCAGCAGTAGGGTGATCGTTCACACCAGATGATTGTCGAACAACGCCATGGGTTCTCAAGCCTGTGCTGGCTCAAATTCGCGGTCATTTTATAGCTAAACCCGATTGTGGTAATATAGATCAGTGGTCTCACACTGATTTGAGCATGGGGGCCAGCTAGCAGACACTGGGAAGGCCGGGGGCCAAAGTTAGGCCGGGGGGGGGAGGGGGGGTCACAAGATTTAAAAGAGAAGACACCTCGTGCTCAATGCTTTTTATAAACTCAGTTTTGCCAGTGACATTTTTACCTTTGATTTTGGGTCCTCAGATAATGAGATAACAATAATTAAAATGACACCACCCCGCCAACGTGCTCTCATTTCTAATAGAACAAGAGAGCAAGTGTCGTTCCCGTTGCTCAAGTCACCCAGGAATTAACCAAGCTCAACATGTCTCTAAAAACAATCAGTTATTTGACAGTTCTTGCTTTCCTGACGATTTTTATTACAACACCCATACTTCTCTTTTAATGGTGAGATTTTGTTTTCAGCCGAGAATCCCGAGATCGTAGCTTTATCTTTGTCAGTTGCTCGTGCTGATCGAGTTCGCGCAGCCGAGATGTATTCTTCAACGAATAGCTCGCGCTTGCAGCCTTGAAATTGTTTTACATTTCAAAAAGCCAGGAAGCAAAGAATAAAGCGGAACAAAGGGAAAATGGACACAAATAAGTGTAAACTATGTGAATAGGTTAAAAAAACAGAGCTACTTTTTGAGCGAAAATGAATCGACGAGATGAGATCACTATGGCGTATGCCATTTCTAGCGCTCAAGACATGGGAACTGGGACTCGTGGCCGGTTGGCCGGTTGCCCGCGGACCGCGTGTTTGAGACCCCTGATATAGTTAAGCTGGGGCTCAGTGTCTCTCACACATGACGACGGCCTCGTCGACGGTTCTATACCATCGCGCCCACTCTTGCAGCCTCACAGAGTCTTGTGAAGTTCTAATCAGCGAAAACTTTTCTTTGCACGAGCGGTATCCACTCCTGCAGCCAGACACAAAGCAAGTACTGTCGCGGGATTGTCGCTTTCTTCCCGGCATCATGCGTTGAAATCTACGAAGTGACCAAAAACACAGCCATACTACCTGCAAGACTACGCGTGGAGTGTGGCGGTGGCCGGTGTGGCTGGCGCGGCCGGTTTGACAGCACGCCAAGCACGCCGATTCTCCGCAGCGCCCTCTACGCTGTCATCACCGGCGCGACGCCTCGCCCCATAGGGAGAGGAGCGCGGACGGCAGACTAGCCAGTATTCCAGGGACTCTACCTGTGTGTATTGGGTTCCTAGCGCGCCACCAACAACTTGTCCTGAAGGGAAAATGTATATAGAAGTTATGATGATGATTTTGAGAACCGGGTGGACTTTTATGTCCGGCGGGGAGCGAGGCTTGGCAGAGAAGAGTAGCGAAGGATCAGCAGTGCAATCTGGGAATGTAAATATTCGCGTTTTCTTTGACTCGGTGTAGTCGCGGACACTCATTTAGAGTCGGACGGTACGCCTGCCAATAACGTCGATAAGTAGCTGGTACTGCTACTGACGGGCTCCGGGAGCCGGGCCGCGTAACCGTCGGCGTCGAGAAGCAGTTTGCACACTGTTGACGCGCGCGCTGTATTCACTGCTGGTATTGCAGTGGGCGCGGAGGGTTTTCTTCGGGAAAGATTTGTATCTGCTTGATGCAAACGTACTCCTGCAGCCTGTTGTTGTTTTCCATGAACGACACTAGTTTTGCGTTCATGGTGGTGGCGCTACGCGGTCTGAGGCGCACTGTGACAGTATCTGGGTGGACGAGTGACTCTAAGACTTTCGGAGGTTATGTTGCTCTGAAACCCGGGCGCCATGTAGCCAGAGCGTCCTTTGGCGATATCTGTCAGACTCGCGTAATTGAGGTGGATGAGTGACTCTAAGACTCTCAGCAGTTATGTTGCTCTGAAACCTGGCCTT
Source organism: Ixodes persulcatus (assembly GCA_013358835.2). NCBI lineage: Eukaryota > Metazoa > Arthropoda > Arachnida > Ixodida > Ixodidae > Ixodes > Ixodes persulcatus. The sequence goes on from JABSTQ010006773.1 coordinate 2,871, forward strand.
GCCTCAAAAGAAGGGTCCACACCGTTGTGAGCCCTTGATCGAGCCGTATCGAGTGCAAGACATGTTTTTCTAGCCTCGGTAAGCTGGCTAGCTCAAATATTTGGCGAAGCTAGCAGGTTTGAGCGTGTGAGCTGCGGCCCCTTTTGTCTTCCTCCGTGGAGAGCAAGATGGCGGCTATTTTGCGCGGAAACTTCCATCTTCCCCGCTCGCAGACGCGCATGCATGGCGGTTTGTTCCTATCCGCCCCTTCCAAGTCCCCTTATCAATTTACCTCGACTTCAGAAGACGGGCCAGCTGCAGACTGCTATCTGTCTTTGGCCACTTATAGTCAACGGACTCTTCCGGTAACTATAAAACCGGGTATTGTAGGCAGCCTCTGAGTTAGCTGCCTGCGCAAAGGATTGAGAACTCGGCGTTTTTCCTAGAAGCTCTCTCTCCGGTGCCCACATTAAGCGAACTCAATTAGTTTGCTTGGTATGTGGACGCGTTTCGAACGGAGGGCCTCCCTTTTATGGCTTCTTCTTCCGGTGTCGAAGCGGGTAACTCTGGCATTAGTCCTCTGGCCACTCGTCGGGTCCGTTTCCCAACTGAGCGCCTTCCTGTCACCGTTGACAAACTGGCCACCTTTTTTGTGGTTTTTGTTTGTCGTTTGCTCCTGCCCGTTTCTACCGCCTTTGTGGCCCGAGGCAGCCGAGCGTCGGTCGCACGCGCCCCCTCATTTGGGGGTTGCGGCGCCCTTTCTTCCCTTTGGGGAGGTCTACGGCCGGCTCTGGGCGTGTTGGCTGCTGGCGCATTGCGACTTCGCAGGTCTGCTCCGGGGTCGTCCACCCCACCTTCACCAGCCCACTGCGGCCGAGATGGCGCCGAACCCCCCGGGCAGCGTGTCTGGGACTTCCCCAGCTGGTCTCTGCGGGTGGGCGGCGGTCGTTGGCTTTTTGGTGCTGCCGCCTTCATGACCGCCTCACCGCTCTCCACTGCAGCCAGCTCGTACCGCGACACTTGTGTCCAGCGGCGTCAGCACGGTGCCTGTGATGCTCTGCGGTGCTGTGGCGGCGACTGTCAAGTGCTTGGAACTGGAAATTTCCTTTCCTTCGGCCTGGTGCATGAGCTGTTGACGGCGGACACTGTGAAGACGCGCGCTGGGTGTCGCGTGTATTTGTTGGGGGTGCGCAGAGTTATATATTATTTTATGAGAGCAGGTGGACCTCCTTTATTCTTTATTGAGACCCACCTACCGTTTTAAGGAGGGGGGGATGTGGGGATTCCTTTGGTCTCCCTTCCCCGATGGCTGCGATAACGGCCGCGGGTCGGAACACTCGGCCTCCTTTGCCGGGAGCTCCGACCTGTTCGTGGGGCGGAGGGCCGCCTGGCTTGGGGGGACCTCCTCTCACTCTCTCTCGGGGGGACCGATTTCCGTTCCCCCGCTCGGACGCGGATCACTGCTGACAGGCGAGGAGGTTTCGCCTCTTGTTTTCCCGCTTTCGGGAAAGGGACTCGTCGGGGTGACCGCGAAAGAGATAGGACGTGTGTCGGCGACTTCTCCGATGCTTCCCCGGTCTTGGCTCTCCGGAACCCCGCGTCTGGCAGGTAAGGACCTTTTCTTACCTTGCCGGCGCGGGGGGCATTTTGGATGGGGACATTGTAGTTCTTTTAGAATAGTATGTTAATAAATGCTCTTGGACCCTGTCCTTACTCTGGTACGTGTGTCTTCTCTTCCGCTATATTCGAGAGAGTGAGACAAGGTAGTCGATCATTGGCACCGACGGAGGTAATTAATCGAACCGACCCGCGGTAATGTATAGCCCTAAACGTCGTCTACATTGCCGCGGAGAAGTGGGGACCGCGAGCTACTAGGTTTGACGTCTCCTTTGAGATCGCCGCCGCTGTTGAGACAACCCTTTGGTTACTCTATCGGTACCTGTGTTAGTTGGTAGCTAGCAAATCCCACAACCAGTACCTGCAGTCAACGATTATTGAGTATGATGAACGGATGTACGTACAGCAGGAGGGTGTCTGTAAAGGCTCGTCGGTCGCGCCGCTTTTGGCCGAGTATTATCTCAACACCCTAGACAGAGTTCTGGTTGAGAAGATGAGAGAGTTGCCCCCAGATGTAGGTTTTGTTCGAAGATAGGTAGACGATATAATTGTGTGCACTTTTCAAGATAAACTTTCGGATTCTCTACAAAATGTAATAAGTTCAGCGGCCTCGGAGCTGCGTTTCACTGTAGAAAAGCCGGAAGAGAATGTCATTCAATTTTTGGATTTACGCATTCATGTGGGCAGTGGGCTGTGTTGGGAATATGGGAAGCAGGCGCCGAAACCCGTCTTATCGAAGCAAAGTTGTCGTTCTAAAATTGTAAAGGCAGGGGTAGTGAAGTCTCTTACCCAGAACGCTCTACAAAGATCATGCATTCATTACATAGAGCAGTCTTTAAAAAGACAATGGGGAAGACTAGAGAGGGCCGGCTATCAAGAGTCCTTCATGAAACGGCAGCTTGCTATACAGATCAAAGATAAGCAAGATAAGCGGAGTGTCAAGAACCGCCGGGCCGCCATTCCATATTTTCACGCCATTTCGCATAACTTGAAGGCATGTGCAGAGAGATTTGGAGTTAACACGGTGTTCACATGTGATTTCAAATTAGCTAAACTGACCCCTTTTGCGGCAGGACAAAATGAATGTAAAAAAATGCATCGCGACAAATCTGTTCCATGTGTCAGTGAAGTAGTGTATGAAATTCCTTTGGAATGCGGATTTAAATATGTTGGTCAGACTGCAAGATGCATTAACGATAGGTTGACAGAACATAAACGGAATGTCAGGATTAACGCTTCAAACTCTGAACTAGCGAGACATCTCCAGGAGTGTAATGCATGTACAGCGAACTGGTCAGAGACAGAAATCGTACACAAAGAGCGTGAGGAGATGAGACGGGTTGTGCGAGAAACTGTTTGCATAAAAACATCGGGAAATTGCATTCGCCAAGCGTCACTGCAAATTGGAAGTGAGTCAAAAAAGTTTCTTCGACTCTAAAGACCTTGTTTGGGGTGAACGTAAAAGGGGAGGGGGCTGCTTCGCAGAGTTGTTTGCTTTGTTGGGTTCGGGATCGTAATGGGGGCATTGTTGGCGACTGTGTGTGATTCATGGTTCAGTTTAGGGGAAAGGGGGTAATTTGGAGACGGTCTTTGTGTGTGTCCAAGCGCTGGTGACATTGTCCGCGTCGAAGTCCTTCCGGGTGCGGTGGTGACGACCTTGTGCTTCTGTTTTGTATAACTTTGTTTTTATGTATTGTTTGCGGTCCGGCAAATTGTTATCCCGATTTTTTTTTTTTTTTGTAGTTTGGTGATTAACAGTTTGGTGGTGGCGACGTTCAACGTCCGGGGGACGTGTATATAAGGCGAAGAGGCAATAAAGTTTTTAGCTAAATTTGAGACGTTGTCTGCCCCCTTTTTTCTTCCTACTTCACGATTTTCCGCTTTCAAACCACAGTCTCAGGTTTTCAATCATTATGTATAACTTACACCAGCTCGCCTGCACTTTAACCGTTTTTTCACGTTTTTCTAGCGATTCTAGTAACCAATCATACAAAAAACACACAAAAGAAAGAGTAAGTAATCAGGCGACCTAATGATGTTACACATTTTAAATAAGGATCATAGAAGACGGACGCAGAAGGGGAAAAACGCAAAACGTCTCGTTTTGTAATTGTCCCCTTCTTCGTCACTCGTCTCCTGTTAAAAAAAAAAACAAAAAAAACGTGTTTTCGTTTCGGTTATTCTCCCCTTCACGGTGTTTTCTAATTTGTTTTGAACATGCAAACTTTATACTGCTGAGTTGCCTGCCCATATTGCTCCAATTTTTTATTGTGTTCATATTTTCGCAAAAGTGAGGAGTAATTAAAGAAATCCTTTACCAATAATTGTAACGGAATTGCCTTACAAATTATAGCCGCAAAAATGTAACATGCCAACTGCAAAAGTATTTGAAAAAGTGAGATTACAAATAATCCGTTACTTGTAACGGATTACTACCTGAGTCTGCTTGCTGGACATCGATGAAAACCACCAAATTAAACAATTTTAGAATGACTTGTTTCACGTAGAAAGATTGGAAGCAAGCAAAAATTATCGCTTGCAAGGCTGGCGGAGCCAAAATGCGGATGACATGGATAATGGTAAAAAAACGACGTGGGAGAAGGGAAGTTTCAGGCATTTTGGGACCCAAATAAAGTACGCTCTATTATATATTTTTTTAGACTAAATGATTGAGAAGTTACCCATCATGGTAGATGAAGTTTAAACTTGGATTTTTTTTTTTTTAGTTTTATTAAACACTTTTTTTTTTGCTTGGGATATTAACAGTTATTGTTTTGTTATTTTTGAACATGGGGTATGTACGATAACTCAGTTCTTGGGATGAAAAAAGCTGGGCTTGCGAAATTCTGAATTGCCTCCTGGTGAATTACGTCCAAAACTTTACTTTTCTATGTTCAAACAGTACCGTTAGTTACAAATTGTTGACTTTACCCACACTGTGCTAACATATATTTTCATATAGGAGGCACTGCTGCGGGTCATGTTTATAAAGAATCTTTAGATTTTTTTTAATTATTTAGATAATACCGGAGAAAACAGAATGTGTCAGGCATGGACTATGTGCGCGTTGTTAATTCCCATGTAGGCCGTTTTGAGGGGATTCGGACGTGTTGCACAAAAGAAATACTCCTCTGTTAGCCAGGTCCAAATAATCAAGACATGTCTAAATGGGGTCAAAAGCGGAGCGCTTAACGAGCATTATTTAATTCAAAATATTCATTGGGTTTTGATTCTTCCGTTTGGTCGTGTAGGGCATTGAATTCTTATTGATCTTAGATCTCGTCTAACCCCTTGAAGGTAACTAAAGTAATAGCGAGGGAAGGAGGTTTGTCGCGCCCTATACGCTAACTCTTTACTACTGTCTGAAGTTATGACGTCACACACTCACTGCGCTATTGCTTCTCAGGTAGCAAGCCAGATAAACGCCTATTAGACCCGAAATCGGCAAACTAATGCCTAACTTGGGCATAATACAGTTTTGCTCCAAGACGTTTGTTTGTGCCAGACTACTCCTCTTTATATTTTATATGCCTCTTCCCTGCGTCACCACATAATTTACAAGGTGCAAGACTTCAGCCAAATGCACCATAAGCCAGAGGAGACGACAAACTCTGCCACTGGTTTGGCGACTTAGGCACAAAGGTGCCATATGACAGCCAAGCTACAAAGCAGTGAAGCCTAAATTTGGCACTTGTTTGCGATTTAGGGCCAACATACACACCGCGGGGCCCAAGGAGGCCATATTGGGTTCTTTTCTTCGCTTCTTCGAGCTTTTCATGGCATCAAATCCTCAACCAAAAACCGTAATTTCGCTTAAAGGATTTAACTACTTGAGTGGGTACGTCATGGCACACCCCGTGAAGTCGTGAGTCAATTTTGGGAGCAACACTTTGTGATTCGGGAGCCAGCTGCGCCCACCAACGGTCGCGTGCAGACTCGCCTCCGAATTCACGAATCCTCCTTTCCTTAGATCAGCGCCTTTTCTTTCGTAAATGGGCGCACTTACGAATCATGATTCTACCTTACCTTATTATGGCTCCTTTAATGTAACCTTTCCTTACTCGTTCCTTTTAAAATCGAAGAGCGAAGTAGGTACCAGATGCTACTTTTCCTTTCCGCTTTCAAGATGGCGACGCTCTGGGGCATTAGAGATTTTTCCTTCGTCGTTGATTACTCGAACAGTCCGCAGGAATAGGGGCAGCAAAGTAAGCTGAGTGCGCGTTCTATGCTGTCTTGTATGCATAAGTAAAAAAAGTAACGGACTAAAATCACATTTACATTATTGAAAAATATAACTGATTACATTAATCAATAACTGTATCCCATAAATAATTAAAAAATTATGAGAAAGTAACTGATTACGTTTCGAGTTACTTTTTTATTTTCTTATTACGAATTGAAAAATGCATACACATTTTTAATGTGGTTAATTTTTTTTTTGTCATTCACACTTTGTTAAGCTTCAACAGCTCGACAGTCAAACGTCGCTGAGCACGTTGATATTCAAATCATCTTGGTATCTTTTTTTAGTTCTTTAGAGGTCTAAAAGGTGTCCAACGTTGGTGCTGCTACACAGACGAGTGCCTCGCAGGCAGAGAGAACGAGGTTTTACGTAAAAACGCTCTGAGGTATAAAATATAGTGAGCGGCAGCAGATAATTTATTTTCGACGTTTCGATCTAACCCTGTTCTTTTTCAAGTGTAGTGAAACATTATTTCATTACTCGTAAATTTAATTTAGAAAAATACTTATTGACTTACAGGGAACGTTACCGCAAAAAAGTGTAATTGAGGCGTTAAAAAGTTGCAATAAATTGTAATTTATTACAAGTTATCAGTTGCTTGTAGCTCTTTACCTACAAGCCTAGTGATGGCTGTCACCACCAGCGGCAAAAGAAGCATCTGCGTTGCTTGCTTCTACCCTTCAACGAGTCCGCTGAGGGCTGTTCATTTTGGCCTCGTGTCAAGCTGGGGTTTGGGGCCCCGTTGCACGAACCATTGAGAATTGGATCTGTGCATCGACGCACTTTCGCATCAACGAATTCCAAGAAACGTCGGACCTAAAGCAAAATTCCAAAGAAGTCTGAATTTCGCCTTTAGATTGTTCACGCCGTATCAACGGCGAGTAAGTTCAGGAATGCGAAAATTTAAGTTGGACGGTGCCCACGAAATTTTTCGAACACTTCTGCTTATTTACACGCGTGTCTTTTTGAAGAAATTGAGCAACAATTGAACGAATCTGTCATTCCAGCAAAAACGGTACCGATCTTTACTGCGGACAAGCCTGATGTAGGCTGTGCCATGAGCGGTTGCAAGCGTCGCCACGTTAAGGGAGATCACTCGGCGTAACAAGAACTGAATGTTTCCCGACGTCGAAGGGGTGTATTTTACTCTGTGTTCCCCAACCGCTGTCACAGCACAGGTGAAGTGAACGTGGAAGAGGTGTCTTTCACTGAATGCCGGTGTTTTCTACTCCGAAGATGCTCGTGCCAGGTAAGCTTTATGGAAAACGTGGCAGGGTGAAGAAAACAAGATGCAGAAAACGTCTAGCACCAGAGCGCGACACCACAAAACTAGGTCTCTTTAGGAACAGAACCTTACAATGAGCTTGCAAGGCAAAAAGTAATGCAAGTATCGAACTGCTTTCAGCATTAACTGCGAACGAAGGACAACAGAAAAGGGAACACTTCGCATTGCTGGCATCGATCTCAGAAAGCCCTCTTTAGATGGCAATCACGCTCCAAACAAAGTAAAAAAAGTGCGTAATAAAATTTTAACAAGTATCGAACCATTTTTTTAGTTCTTTTGTGACCTTCTTATTAGACGTCTTGGCTCGCAGTAGATATCTTAACACGTTTAAACTTTTAATTGGACCTCTCGGAACACATTCGATATTTTGACTCATATTGAACAAGTCAAAAGGTATAGCGAGTCAGGGGGTCCAGTATTAGCTCTCAACTCCTCTTCGCCTTTAAAACGCCACTCATATTGAATTTACAAATATATTCCAGGACTCGAGATGAAAGAGTGCAGTGTTACTATATTGTAGAAAAGAAAAAAAAAACGACCGAGGACTAGAACAACCGTCTTACAGCAAACATGTTCATAAAGTCTAAAACAAAAAAAAAAAAAAAACTAGTGCGGATATAATGGTCTGACTAGCATCCCTTATCTAATAGTGAGCTTGTTTCAGGTAAACGAAATCCACTGTGGAGTTCAGTTTTAACTTGCCATAGATCTCTTCAATAGTTGATCTTTGGAGTCGTATATATTAACTTGTTGAAACTGGACTTGTAGGACGTCCTCACCTATATTGAATCTCTTGACGCGTTTGATATCTTGACTCGTTGAATCTCTTGACTCGTTGGATCTTTTGACCCAATCCGATCCACTGAAAACCGATGACACCTTTAATTTATGCACCGTGTCTCGATGGGTGTAAGTTGAAGACAAGCTACAGGAGCGAGAGCAACGCTTGGAGCTCCTCTTCTATGCAAGCGCGCCTGTGAAGTGAATGCACCATTCAAAACAACATGCTTGTGCCTGTAGCATCGGCGTTGCTCAAAATTACGGTACAACAAAGTAGCTATTAGTGACGATTACACACTTCGTCATCTTCTAAGGTCAACGGAAGCCCGACGGGAAAAATAAACGTGCGAGCAAATTGCGTGTTGTTGCCAGACCAGGACGCGACGCACGTAATGCGTGGTCAAAACACGCGCTTATTTACGCCCTTGAACTTAGCATTTTAAATTTCAGATATTTTGTTTCCTACAGCACTTTATGTGTCAAAATATTGATATAATACTTGTCTTGAGTGTTTTTTGACCTGTGCTGAGACCAAATTGCACGTTAATCTCGACCCCAGATACTTTCATCCTTTCCTTACTCAACGAAAGAGCCCTTCGTCTGTTCTGTTCCTTACCTAAGGAAAAGATAAGGAGGGTTTCTGAAACGATTTGACGCCTTTCCTTAAGTGAAACCGTTTTTTTTTTTTTTTTTCTTACGTCAGATAACAATACCCAAATAGGAAAGGCCCCTTCTTGAATTCGGAGGTTAAATATTCATACTTACCTCCGAACGTAGTTTCACCAGCCGATTAATGTCTAATTTTACCTCAATTTGGAGATAAAAAAATATTAAAAATAACGCAATGTTGGAAGCCGTGTATTTCCCAACTCCTATAGCAGCCTGTTTGTCGTCTGCACACTGGTTTATAAGCTCGCTCCCAGATGGCTTGGTTGAACATTTGTCTAACAAACCCTAGACTGTAAAAAGAAGGGACGGACAAACACAAGGTTACAATACTGAAAGTATAGAGACCTTGTGTGAATGATAGCAAGTTTTGACAACAGGTCTCCTCTCTACAGGAGTCCGTTTTGTATCTTGGATGCCCTTTGCCCTCTTCAACAAGGTGCCACCTTCAACACGGCACCTGTTTGAAGAGGATAAAAGGCAGTCAGGATGAAAAACTAACTGCTGAAAAGAGGAGACATGTCCTCATACCTTACCTTCGCAGGGTATGACACAATTTAAAAACATGCTGAAAGGCGATTCGTAGTTTCTGTGGGTTTTTCGACCCCCAAGAAAGCTAGTCAAATGTGTGCTGCAGTAAATGCGAAGGCAGAAGGCGTATCTCGACACAACTACATATTTTGAGTTGGGGGAGTGGTTTAGACACAAGTACAATAAGAAGCATGTCAAGCCGTTTGTACCCTGTCCCTCACGAGTTGTGTACAAGATCCCACTCTTGTGCGGCAGCCGCTACATCGGCCAGACAGGGCGGTACCTAAACGACAGGCTCCGAAAACGCTATTGGTCTCTGAGAGCCACAGTTTGAGCGCACCTTAATTCCCATTCACTGTAAAGAGTGTTAGTGCGTACACTCCTTTACCGACACCAAATTTTAGGTTGGCACAAGAACACGACCACTCTAAATTGATGAAAGGTTACCACATCCTCAGAAGGGGAAGTGACTGCGTGAGCCACACGTCGGCGGCATTATTAGAGTACTAAGCCTTTGAAAGTTTGGCGAGTTAGTATAGATTGAACATAGTTACAGTTGCGCACCAAAGGACAGGGACAGAGAAGAGGAACGCGTAGAACACGTATGCTTGTTTGCCGTCTACGGGTTTTTCTTTGTCCCTGTCCTTTGGGGCTCAATTGTAACTGTGCTTTATCAGAGAGTTGAAATTTCTAAGGAGCACGATGGAGGTTCTGCCCGTGCCACCTTGAACTGGGGGACCTGGGTCATTAAACTCGTCAAAAACCAAGTTGGGGCCGAAGTTCGAGGAGCGTGCTGATTGCGCTTTCGCGACGATGGCGTCTCGCGGGACGATATGTCAATCATCCAAAACCTTTCGGTGCTCTATTTTAGCCAGATTGTGAAACACAAATTCGTAGCGAGCTTCATCGGAGAGCGCGCGAGCAACTCCACGGGGCCAGCCGACTGAACGGCTGCACTGACTACGTCGTGCCTAAAGGTCCCTGCACCGCTACACCGCGTTAGAGTAAATGCTGTCTAAATTTTCCCTAGGCAGGCTGTGAACACTGAACTTTCTTGTCGCAAGATCGTCGTTTGTTGAAGTTGCTGTTGACGACAAAGTTAGGTTTCACAACTTTGAAAAGGAGTTATTGGAGTTCAAAATCGTCCCTTCAGAAGAGAGAGAGAAAGAGAAATGGGGGAGGGTGATAGTAATAAAGAAGGATATGCCATCCTTCGAATTTTTTTATTATACCTTACTGAAATGTCTGGGATATAGGATACTATGGTCTGGGGCTAGAGTGATCGCCTTCCCACCCTCTTTCGACGCCCCTGCTTAGAGGCTTTCCAACTGAGTGACGACGAAGCGCAGCACAGCGTGCAATTTTTTTAAAAATAATGGTTTTAGAGGTTCTGGAATTAAAACGGTTCGCGTTTCATGAACTCTCGAGCGGCCAAGACCTACTTTCAGGAGAGAGGCTTGTGCTAGGGTTCGTAGTATTCAGGCGCGTTCAGTGACGTCTTTCTAAGTTGATACCCTTGACCTCAAGGTTAGGATTATTATGTACGATTGATGCTTAGAATCATCTCGGCTCCTTGAGTCAGCCAGGAAAAAGGTCCTGGCGCAGTTCCCCACCTCCCACCATAGCAGATCCGCTGTCAGACCGAAACCTCCAATGATACTCTCGGACACGCCGCTCTCCCCGGGCACATTGGGGCTCCTTTCCCGGGGACTGAAGGTCGCTCCTGATCTTCTGGGTTCGAGGGTGGACCAGCTCGCCTCCATAGCTCAGGTGCCCGCCTCCATCCAAGAGCGTGACCGCCAAACCTTTGTGCTAGCTGAAGTTCGATCCGTGTGAGCCCACCCGTCGCCCCCACCAGGCAAGTCCCTTGTACGGTCAGCAGTCGAGGAGCTGCGCGGCGCCCGGCTGAAGCGTCTCGAGTAGGACAAGAAGGGAGTTTTCGTCGTCATGGACGAGGGCTTTTTCTGCCGGAAGGTGGGCGCCGTCCTCGGGAAGGACTTTGTGTCGCTCAAGCGGAGGCCGTCGGGGTCATTGAGATCCGAAGCTAAAGACCTCTTTGTGAGTCTCAACCTGCCTTTTTTAAGGAACGCTATAGGCTCGCCTGCCAAGCAGTATCCCACTGTGTTCTTCGCGGCAAAAGCACAAACCTGACGTTCCCCTCGGAAGTATAAACTCAGAGAACGGCTGTTGGCAGAAGAGATTCGACACCTTTTTGCCGAAGCACCTTTCCACCCTGACACCCTCAAAGGTTTGCGCCTGTCCAGCTCCTCCGATCTGATAACCTATCTTTCTCTCTCTTCATGCATCCCCCACCCCGCTTGGCATGTTCTCCTTAGACGTAGAAGACATGTTCTATAACCTTGAGATCGGCGTTCTCGTGTAGTTAGTTAGCAACGCCATACACGAAAATTACCCTTGTAGGTTCCAGATCTCTTCGGTAATCTCGGTTGAAATGTTCCTGGTTCTCCTTGACCACTACCTTGGACCTCCACTTGTGGAATACGAGAGGACGGTGTACATCCAAAGGTCGGGGCTGTGCATTGGGTCGTGCCTGGCACCTGTGATAAGTGAGATTTTTCTCAGCTACGTAGACCGTTTCATCAGGGCAGTGCGGGATAGGTCCGCCCCGGGATGTCAGCTGTTCCACTACGTCGACGATTACCTTGTCATTCCCCAAGAGCACACCACCCCTGAGACCATCCTGGAGGCATTCGCACCGAGCTCCTCTTCCCTTACATTTAAGAGGGAGAACCCGTCGGAGAGTGATCTCCAGTACCTAGACCTTAACCTAGTGGTGCACATCGGGGGAATTTGCTGGGAGTTTAGGCAGCGTTTCTGAGAAGCTGCTTCTCCTTTTCTGTATTCCCCGCTCAAAAACCACTGCGCTAGGTATAATAAACATTCTCCTGACCTCTTCCCAATCTAGGTCATGTCTCCATGTTGCAGAACACAGCATTCTGCTCCAAACCGAAAGGCTGAAAAAGCCAGTTTTCCTGAATACGTCTTAGAGGCCTCCTGAAGATAATGATTTCAGCTCCCCAATCCCCCTCCTAGGTACAATGACCACCCAGAAAAAAACCCTTCGCCATCATCCCGTATACCCATAACACCGCCCACCGCCTTGAGGCGCTCGCCTCGCGGTTGGGTGTCGGGGTTGTGTTCAGCTGCAGATTAACACAAACACAAATGTGCCGTCAGGTTAGCGTTCACTAACCCTCACTCGCCTGAACTAAGAAATCCAGAGAGCCTTACGTGCCCTGTGTAAGGGGAATCATTTACTCTATTATCTTTTCATCTGGAGGATAGTATATCGGCCAGACTGGCCGCTGCCTCAAGGATTGCTTGATGGAGCAGGCGAGGGAACTGACCGAGCCTGCTGAGGACTCGGCACACCCGATAGTTATTTATCGCCGCTCGTGCGAGCATCGCAGATTTCGTGAGGGTTGCAGGCCCAACTTTGAGAAGACGCGCTTGTTTGGAGGGCACTGCCAGAGCTACGGGAGTGGGTCGTTGAATCCTTCGCCATCCAGAGTGGGAGATCGGTCACCTGAGAACCGAGCTTGCGGGGCTGCGGGACGGATGTGGGGAAAGTCCCAGTCACCTTCTTCCTTCCTTCCATGAGCTTCCCGTACACTCCTACGGTCCTCCTTTCTTCCGGGAGCCTTCCATTGCCTCTCGCCCCCCCCCCCCCCTTTTCACCTTAAACACACACAGACACACACACAAACACACTCCTTATTTCCACCTTTCCCTACATGTGCGCTGTGGCCTCGGGCAGATGACGTTTATATAAATTGTACTAGTTAGTTGAAAGAATGTGCTCGTCTGTGCTTCTCGTTCGTTGTCTGTTTATCGTTTCCTGTTGCAATACTGACTGCCTGAGAATACTCTTATTTCAATGAATGAAAGCAGAATTAATCCCAGATTGGCGAATTTTGGTAAGCCGACCACACCAATGCTCTTGGTAGCCTACGTGGCGAAGAGTAATTACCTAAAAAAAAACAGTAAAATCATTTTATTCTGCCTATGGGGAGACAACTGCCCGGAATCGTCATCCGCCCGAAAGCGGTAAACGCTATACTTGGCTTGTTCTGTCCATGTTACTAAAGTCACTGGATCCTGGGAAAGTAACGCCAAGCTCCCCGTGTGGTCGCCATCTTGCATGGTCCGTGAAATGAGCAATTTCTTCTTGACCCCTCTGTTCTTGGTGAGGCGATCTAGATTCGCTGGTGACGGGTAGCTTTATGGAGTCATTATTTGTATACCGAGATTTTGCTATCCACACACCGGCGAAACAAGCGTACACCTTCGTACCACCACCAGATGCTGTGTCGGTGCTTGGAGGCACTGAAAAATAAGTTTACTGTCTTGAAATACGCAAGAAGAACAATATAATTCTAAAGCCTGGTTCACACATTTGCAACAGTTGCGTTCGCATGCAACCAAAACGACCGTAACGACCAAAACACCGCAATAACCCTGACTCATGAATCGCTTCGCGAAGCTACCCCTTGCATCGCTTGCCATGCTGTGTACGGCAAACACTTTTCCCGGTGACTTTGTCGTTACGGTCGTTTCGGTTGCATGCGAACGCAACTGTTGCAAATGTGTGAACCAGGCTTAAGAGATCCATGAAGATGGGCATGATTAATAAGTTGATCGCATACAAAGTGCCAAAGACTCTTAAATTGGTGAGGAACGCTTCCAGTACGATGATGCTTCATGGTGATCTTGGCGCGACTGGTTTAGAACGACCCCCTGGAAGCTTCGAAGATTTAAATGGACCAAAATGGCGATTCCCATGACAACGCAGACCGATTAGCCAATAGCCTTGCGAGGTTTGGGTCGTCTGTATGTTAGTATCCGTTTGTGTCCGGCTAGCAGGTAAGGAAGGATATGGCGCTACTTTCCCAGGATCCAGTGACTTTACATGTTACTTCCGCGAGAAATGAAAGAAACGGCAGAAACATTTTTCGGTGATTTCTGCTCTATCGACGGATATATGAACGATATCAGACTCTCAACTTTGACGGTGTTGATTTTAGATTGTCATTACTTTAAGCCTCCAGCCTGCTTTCTAGAGATCATGAAACATGTTAGTCACAGCTGATAATCTTTGTCGTGAACTCACATGTTTGTGCCACGGTCGTCTTCTCGCGTTCTCTCGTGCTGCTCTTGTTGAGCGCCTAGGAAGTGATAGAGAGTTTTCGCCCCTTTGATAAAAAACTTTACGAGAATAAACAAATCTGCAAGTTTGCGATACGACCAAAAAAAAACGTTTCTTGGCAATTTTTTGATTTTCTCCCACAATTATTTCATAAAACAAATAATCTTTGTGTCTGATGCGTTTCGCGACCCTGCTATCATGGGGCTGTGTGGTAAACACAAGTGCAACGTTGGCACGTGTGAAGGATTTTCTGTTTTGTCTTTGTTTTATTCTAATAAATCCCATATACTCTGTTGACCCTTACAGGGGCGAGGCAGCGACTTTTTTACTTTGCGCAAATACCGCTTAGAGAACGAACTAGACTTGAACCAGTCGGCTGAGGGCTGTTAATTTCGGTCTCGTGTCAAGTTGGGTTTTCGGGCCCCGTTGCATTAACCATTGCTATTTGTATCTGCGCATCAACTATCTTTCGCATCAGTGGATTCTAAGAAACGTCGGACCTGAAGCGAAATTGCAAAGGAGTCTGGTCTTGCAGTTAGGTTATTCACGCCGTATCAACGGGGAGCAAGTTGAGGAAGGCAAGAATTTAACCTGGAAAGTGTCCACCAAATTTTTGGAACTTCCTGCGTATTTAAGCGCGTGTCTTTTTGCAGAAATTGAGCACAAAATATTGTCACGGGTGGTGACCAGAATAACAATAAATAAACAGGAAGAAGTAAACGTTTAATGTGGCAAACTTGTGCCCAAAAAAAAAAGGGAATAGAAAATAATAACAAAGCGTCGCGAGCGTTGAAGTCGGCGAGACAGCAGAGTCGTCAAGCGCTGGGGCGAAACTGATCCCGGCTTGCCACGCGGAGAGCCTTTTTTATCGGCGTGGGTTTCTGGAACATCCGGCCTAGAACGTTCGGGGCGTAGAACATTCTTAACTCGGTGAAACGAGAAAGTTCTCGAACTTGCGAGAATGACAAGTAGAAAGAATAAATAAAAGACACTACTCTCCAAGGAATCGAACTCTGGCTCATCGCGTGGGAAGCAAACACGATAACCGTTAGGCCCCGGCGCCTTTTTTTCTTTCTTTATTGTGTTAGGCCACGGCCGCGCTGCCCACTTGGCAACTGCGCGCGCGGCATTACCCCCCCTTCAAAAAAGTGCATCGCCCCGATGCAACACAAAACAAAACAAAGCAGATAAGAAGAACGGCAAACTAAAGCGTCATTCGGAACACATAAGGTTCGCAGTCCTATCGAGCGTAGTACAGCTTCAGGCACACGACGTGGACGACTTCAGGTCGCGGTGGGCGGCGTGATGAAGTCCGTGTACCGTCGGGCATCACCTCGTAGTTCAGATCCCCAAGTCGACGAAGTACTCTGTAGGGTCCGAAGTAGCGCTTCAAGAGGTTTTCGCTGAGACCACGGCGGCGGATCGGTGTCCACACCCACACCCTGTCTCCGGGCTGGAAGTGGACGTCCCGACGACGAAGGGTGTAGCGGCCAGTGTCGATACGTTGTTGGGTTTGAATCCGGAGTCTGGCGAGCTGACGGACTTCTTCTGCCCGTTGGGCAACCACCTGAACCAGTTGAAAGGGTGTAACCCCGGCGGTCTCTTGCACGGCCGTGTTGTAGGCAAAAGTGACGTACGGCAACACCTCGTCCCATGTCTTGTGCTCCACGTCGACGTACATGGATATCATGTCGGCGATGGTCTTGTTGAGTCTTTCCGTCAGCCCGTTGGTCTGCGGGTGGTACGCCGTGGTGCGACGATGGCTGGTGTGGCTGAGACGAAGGACTTCTTGTGTCAGCTGGGCCATTAACGAGGATCCACGGTCTGAGATCAGGAATTCGGGAGCGCCGTGCCGGAGGACGATGGATTCAATGAAAAACTTGGCAACTTCCACAGCAGTCCCGGAAGGAAGGGCTTTTGTTTCGGCGTACCGCGTGAGATAATCTGTAGCGACGATGATCCAGCGATTTCCCGACGTCGACGGCGGAAAAGGGCCAAGTAGATCCATTCCGATCTGCTGCAAAGGTGCTGTTGGCGGAGGAATTGACTGCAAGAGTCCGGCCGGCCTCATCGGGGGTTTCTTGCGTCGCTGGCACTCGTGGCATGATCGTGTGTATAGGTGGACGGTCTTGGGGAGCTTGGGCCAGTAATACTTTTCACGGATACGGGCCAGTGTCCGGCTGTAACCAAGGTGTCCGGACGTTGGGTCGTCGTGGCAGGCTTGGAAGATCTCCCCCCGAAGGTCTGTCAGGATTACCAGCAGCCACGGCGAGTTGTTGTTCCCGAAGTTCTCTTTGTAGAGCACACCTTGTCGAATGGCAAAGGTCGGCAGGGCGCGTGAAAAAACACGTGGTAGGCACTTCCGCGCCCTTCCAGGTGCTCTATTAGTGCGCGCAGCTCAGGACCGCCTCGTTGACGTCGGGCCATGTTGTCGGTGTTCACTGCGCCCAGGTAACACTCGCCGTATCGTCGTCGCTGCTGCCGGAAGGTGTTTCGACGAGAGCTCTGGACAGGCAGTCGGCGTCGCTGTGCTTGCGGCCTGATTTGTAGACCACGCATGTTGAACTCTTGTAGTCGGAGACTCCATTGAGCGAGGCGTCCTGACGCGTCCTTGAGGTTCGCAAGCCAGCAGAGCGAGTGGTGGTCCGTGACTGCATGGAACGGGCTCCCGTATAAGTATGGACGAAATTTCGTGATTGCCCAGGCGACCGTAAGGCATTCTTTCTCAGTCGTGGAGTAATTTCTCTCCGCCCTGGACAATGTCCGACTTGCGTAGGCGATGACTCGCTCGGTTCCTTCTTGTACTTGAATCAGAACCGCTCCAAGTCCTGCATTACTAGCGTCCGTGTGAATCACGGTTTCCGCATCCTGATGAAAATGCCCAAGGACAGGAGGAGTCTGGAGTCTTCGCTTCAACTCGTCAAATGCCTTCTGGTGCTCCTCGGCCCATTCGAACTTCTCGGCGTCCTTCGTGAGGTTTGTGAGCGGTGCGGAAATCCTTGCGAAATCTCGAACGAAGCGTCGATAGTAGGCACAAAGTCCGAGGAATCTTCGCATGCCTTCTTGTCTTTCGGCGCTGGGAATGCCGCGACGGCGCGAGTCTTCTCAGGGTCTGGGCGGACGCCTTCGTTACTAACCACGTGGCCTAGAAACTTCAGTTCGTCATAGGCGAACCGGCACTTTGACGCCTTGAGGGTGAGCCCGGCGGTCTGTATGGCTTGGAGAACAGCTCGGAGTCGTCGCAAGTGCTCGTCGAAGTCAGTTGAAAACACTACGACGTCGTCAAGGTAGACCAGACAGCTCTGCCACTTCAGCCCTGCCAGTACGGTGTCCATGACACGCTGGAACATTGCTGGCGCCGTGCATAGTCCGAAGGGCATCACTTTGAACTCGTACAGTCCGTCCGGCGTGACGAAGGTTGTCTTTTCTCGGTCCCGTTCGTCGACTTCGATCTGCCAGTAGCCGCTCTTCAGGTCCATTGATGAGAAATATCGAGAGTGGCGCAACCGGTCTAGAGTGTCGTCGATGCGGGGAAGCGGGTAGACGTCTTTCTTCGTCACCGCGTTCAGCTGCCGGTAGTCCACGCAGAACCTAAGCGCTCCGTCCCTCTTCTTAACCAGCACGACTGGAGAGGCCCACGGACTATTTGAAGGTTGGATTATGTCGTCTCTCAATATCTCTTGAACTTGCTCCTGGATTACCTCCCTTTCTTTAACGGAGACTCTGTACGGCGATCGATGCACAGGGCGCGCGTCGTCCTCGGTAACGATGCGGTGCTTCGCAACGGCGGTTTGGCATACCTTCGACGACGTCGCAAAGCAGTCGTGGTATTTGGCGAGGAGGTTAAGCAGCTGCCGTCGTTTCGGGCCCGGAAGCTTAGGGTCAATGTCGAGCTGCGCTGGCGACGTACTGTCATGCTGAAGTGGCGAGGTTTCGTCAGTACTCGTGGCGATTTTGGCGGCGTTTCGAAGTTCCTCGACGTGGCCCACGGCTGCACCTTTCGTGAGGTGTTGCGTTTCATTTCGGAAGTTCGTCACGAGGACCACAGTCCGCCCATCCTGAAGTTCAGCTACTCCTCTTGCGACGCCTATTCCTCTTCCCAGGAGCAATTGAAGGTTGCCTTCCAGGACAATTTCGCCGCAGGTAGCTGTATCGGCCACGACGGGTACGACAACACTTGATCGCGGCGGCAGGTTCACGTGGTCGGTGGCGACTCGGACGGCGGCTGACGCTGTTTGGGGTTTCTCTGAAGGCGGAACAGGTTTCCGCAGCGTCTGTCTGTTCTCACCCAGGTCGATGACGGCGCCGTATTCACACAGAAAGTCCATGCCAAGAATGACATCTCTGGAACAGTCTTGTAGAACGACGAACTTTACCGGACACGTCTCGCCGTGAATCTCGACGCGAGCAGTGCACCTTCCGACGGGCGTGATGAGATGTCCTCCTGCGGTTCGTATTTGGGGTCCATCCCACGGCGTCATGACTTTGCGAAGGCGGCGGGAGAGCCTCCCACTCAAGACTGAGTAGTCTGCTCCGGTGTCCACGAGTGCTGATGCGTCGTGCCGTCGATGACGACGTTTAGGTTATTGGACACCGTTGTAGGGGCGTCGTTGTGGTCTCTGGTAGCGCTCGAGTGGGGGCCCTCCGACGTTCGTGGAGGATCTTGGCGTCGGTCGTCTTCGGCAACTCCACCTCCAGGGGTTGCCGCGCCTAGTTTTCCCGGCGAGGAGCGAGGGGTGACAGGCTTTCACGTCGGGGTCGGTGCATCGGCGAAGCTGGACGTCGTGGCGACAGCGACCGGAACTCTCGGCGGGACGCGGGCTCGGGGGACTGAGGTCGTCGCAGGTACTCGTCGATCTCCCGAGGTCGTTCACCATAACGGGGGCGCGGGTCGTTCGGGTGAAACCCGCGCAGCCGGAGTCGTCAGTATGGGCATCGGCGGTAGGTGTGGTCTGCTTCCCCGCAGTGGAAGCACAGAGGGCGTCGGTTGGGCGTTCGCCACACGTCGGTCTTCCGGGGTACGCGGGGCTCCGTGCAGGCGTACTGGACTTGGGTCATCGTGGCGTCGGTCGTGCTGCGGTGCAGGAGACTGACGTCGGAGCGGCGCGACATAGGCGCGAGTAGGAGGTGGTCGCCTTCGGGCCACTGCGGCGTACGTTAGCGTGGGTTCTTCGGGGACTGCCACGCTGATGGGAGCCTCTGGTTGGATGGCTCTCTGCACTTCTTCCCGCACGACCTCGGCGATGGAGATCGAGGCGGGACGATCAGTGTCGGGTAGAATTTTCCGGAGGTCCTCCCGGACGATGTCCCGGAGAATTCCACGAAGGTTGACAGCGCGGATGCGGCCCTCGTCGAATCGGGAAGATGCCAGCGTCGAAGCAACAGGCGTGTCGGCGAGTCGGTTGTAGTGGCTGGCTCGGGCTTGCAAGGCACGCTCGATATTCGTTGCCTCGGCGACAAAATCTTCGACAGTTGTCGGAGGGCTGCGGACAAGGCCACCAAAGATGTTTTCTCTCACGCCCCGCATGAGGATTCGTAGCTTCTTCTCTTCTGTAGCCCGAGGGTCGGCGCGGGCGCTCAGGCGCAGAACGTCCTCTACGAAGCCGGTGACACTCTCGTTGGGGCCCTGGGTTCTGGTTCGCAGTAGGTCCTCGGCTCTCTCTCGGCGGTGGTGGTTGATGAATGTAGCCTTGAGATCGGTCTTGAAAATGTCCCACGACGTCAAAGAGGACTCATGATTCTCGTACCAGTGCTTGGCGGTCCCCTCAAGCAACAAATAGACATTGTGCAGGCGCTGCTCGTCGGTCCAGCAATTGTGGCGGGCAACGCGTTCATACTGGTCAATCCAGTCTTCGACGTCTTCGTACTGCTCGCCGTGGAATGGAGCAGCCGTCCTCGGTACGGCGGGCAGGTAAACGACGGCAGGAGCGGCCGGGGTCTCCGACTGGTTGGCCATCGTCGTCCTCCTTGTTTGCTTGGTCTTGGTTGGCAGCAGTCCGTATTCCGGGTCTAGGCCCTGGATGCAGCGACTTACTCGGGTCTCGGTGGTGTCTTCGTTGGGTCCCCGGGAGCTTGGATTCGGACTCGTACTGCGGGGACTCGGAGGGGTGCGCTGCACGCACATGCGGTACCCCGCACCTCCACCAGAATGTCACGGGTGGTGACCAGAATTACAATAAATAAACAGGAAGAAATAAACGTTTAATGTGGCGAACTTGTGCCCAAAAAAAAGGAAATAGAAAATAATAACAAAGCGTCGCGAGCGTCGAAGTCGGCGAGACAGCAGAGTCGAGCGCTGGGGCGAAACTGATGCCGGCTCGCCACGCGGAGAGCCTTTTGTATCGTCGTGGGTTTCTGGAACATCCGGCCTAGAACGTTCGGGGCCTAGAACATTCTTCACTCGGTGAAACGAGGAAGTTCTCGAACTTGCGAGAATGACAAGTAGAAAGAATAAATAAAAGACACTTCTCTCCCAGGAATCGAACCCTGGCTCATCGCGTGGGAAGCAAACACGATAACCGTTAGGCCACGGCCGCGCTGCCTACTTGACAGCTGCGCGCGCGGCAATATAACGAATCTGTCATTCGAGCAAATACCTTACCATTTTGTACTGTGGACAAACCTGATGTAGACTCTGGATGGGCGGTTGCAAGGGTCACCACGTTGAGGGAGATCACTTGGCGTAACAAGAATTGGATGCTTCCCGACGTCAAAGAGCATTTTACTCCGTGCTCTCAAACCGCTCTCAGCACAGGTGAAGTGAATGTGGAAAAGGTAGTGATTCTCACTGAATGCCTCTGCTTTCTACACCGAAGATGCTCATGCCAGGTTGACCAAGTTGTGGTAAACGTGGCAGGGTCAAGAAAACAAGATACAGAAAAAGTATTGGAGCAGGGCGCGGCAGCACTCAGCTAGGTCTCTCGATGAACACAACCTTACAATGAGCTTGCAAGGCAAAACGTAATGCAAGTTTCGAGCTGCTTTCAGCATTAACTGCGAAGGAAGGACAAGGAAGGGAACACTTTGCATTGCTTGTATACATCTAAGAAAGCCCTCTTTATATGGCAATCACGCCTCAAACAACGTAAAAATGTGCGTAATAAAATTTTAAGAAGTATCAAACCATTTGTTTTTGTTATTTTGTGATCTTCTTACCCGTTCGACATCTTGGCTCACCGTAGATCTCTTAACTCGTTTAACCTCTCCATGGGACCTCTCGAAACACGTTTGATAACTTCACTCATGTTCAACAAGTAAAAAAATATAAGGACTCAGGAGGTCTAATATTAGCTCTCAACTCCTTTTCGCCTTTAAAACGCAGCTTATTTTGGCTTCACACATATATTACAGAAATCGTGATGTCAGAGGGCAGTATTACTAGATTGTAGTACAAATACGTCGACCGAGGACTTGAACGACCGTCTTACAGCAAACCTTATTTAAAGTCTAAGGCAATAAAAAAAACGTTAGCGGATATTAGTGTTCGATTAGCTTTCCTTATCTAATAGCGAGCGAGTTTCAGGTAAACCAAATCCATTGTGGAGTGCAGTTTTAATTAGCCATACGAGTCTTCAATAATCGATCTTTGGGCTCGTATATATTGACTTGATGAAACTCGACTTGTTGGACCTCTTGACTTATATTGAATCCTTGACGAGTTTGATTTCTTGACTGGTTGAATCTTTTGACTCATTGGATTTATTGACCCAATCACCGTGTCTTTATTGGTGGGAGCTGATGAGAAGCTACAGGAGCGAACCCAACGCTCTGATCGGGTCTTCTATTCAAGCGTGCTCGTGAAGTGAATGCACCAGTCAAAACAAAATGCTTGAGCTTGTTGTAGTAGTGTGCGAGCAAATCGCGTGTTGTTACCAAACCAGGAAGCGATGCACATAATGCGCGGTCTAAACACGCGCGGTATTGATGCCCTTGAACTCAGCATTCTCAATTTTCGATACTCGGTTTGCTAACGCACTTTATATGTCAAAATAATTGCTAAAATACTTGTCTTGGGTATTTGTTGACCAGTGCTGAAACCAGATTGCACGATAATACGTTCGTTCTTTCCTGACCCAACGAAGAAGCCCTTCGTCTGTTCCTTACTTAAGTAAAGGATGAGGTGGGTTTTCTGAAGCGAAATGGCGCCTTTCGTCAGTGAAGGCATGTTCTTTCCTTACGTAAGATAACGATACCCAGAAACGAAAGGCCCCTTCTTGAATTCGGAGGTTAATGTCCCATACTTAACTCCGAACGTTGTTTCTCCAGGCGTTTCATGTCTATTTTATGACTCAATTTTGTGGTAGCTGAATAATAAAAGTAACGCAATGTTGGAAGCCGTTTATTTCTCATGTCCTGTAGCAGCCTGATTGACGTCTGCATACTTCTGTATGAGCTCGATCCCAGTTTGCTTGCTGAAAACAAAAACGCTAAAAACAAATAGCGGACGCTGGTGATGAACAAGACAATCGCGTTAATTATTACTCTTAACAAAATACATGAACAATGATCACCTGGAAGCAAGCTTGCAAACCATTGAGCAGACGGCGAAAACCTGGTACAGGGCATAAAAAATTCCCGGCAGCCGTTTTTGCTTTTTGTTTTTTTAATATTTTACTATCTTTGTTATGAGCATTAAAAATATACATAAAACCTCTTGCGAAACTAAGTTCACGTGCCCACTTTCAGATATGTACGTTCGGAATTCGAATTTGGCAAGGCGCGCCAAATGTGTTAAGCAGGTAACAAATGAACGATGAGACTGGGCACAGCGCGGCATTCACCTCTCGCCGCTATGTGCACCACAGGCGCACTTCGCAGCATTATCTGAATCGAGCAGATCCGAGTGACGCGTCGCCGCGAGGAAGAAAGATATTGACGCCAGCACCGGTTGCTATGGATACTGCCGCGCGGTGCCCGTTTTCATCCCTCATGTGTCCCCTGCTTAAGCTCTTACGACCGTACCCTGTATTATTTAAAAGATGATGCGAGAAGAGTAATACAATATGGGGTCACGACCTCCACAAGCTTGCTATAAAATATATATTCTCTAGAGGCAGTTTTAAATTTGATTTACCCCCCACTTGGCGTAAAGGAATTTAAGAGTGGACATGAAAAACTTGTTTATACAACTAGCTTCTAGAATTAAACGGAAGGGGTGGTTCGCAGCACGCCTCTACAAAAGAAGAATTTTGGAAATATTGGAAGAACACAATAGAATAACTTCAAGATGTTGCAGAACAGCAACGCTTTCGCCAACACAGCTGGCATAAAATATTCCATGACTCGAGGATCAGAACCCCGGGAGCGGTTCAGGATGAGAAATGTACACGTTGATCAAAACAAAGGAACCAAATAACGTCATTGTTTCTTGCTGAAAAAGTAACTACCACGTTACTCGTTACAGAGATTGAACGCGAACGTACTCGAGCTCAGAAGTAACGCGATAAAGCAGTAACTGCTTTTTAATGCTTTGGCGTCGATAAGAATGCCTTGCTTCTTAAAACATTCATGGACATACTGAATTCCCAGCTCTTGTGATTACACGGAATAATCACCTGGAGATTAGCGTTGTGGTGGGCGTGAACACCTGTTATGCATTGGCATAGAAACAAAGACGCGCCTTGCCGGCGCGTTTTCTATGTTGGACATTGATTGGCGTCTCCCTCCTTGTATTCCGATGCGCCAAAGACGCGTTTTGGAAAACTTGGTCGCCGTATTGACTGCTGTCTTGAGTTGTGACGTCACACTCCCGCTGCGCTATCGCTTCTCAGGCCAAAAACGCCCATTTGACCCAAAATTCGCAATCTGGGAGGGTCTAACTTTTGCATTTTAAGGACTGGCTCTAAGACGCTTGTTACTGCGCGTCAGTGTACTTCTCTTTGGTTTTTGTATGTCTCTTCCCTTATTCACCACATAATTTACAAAGTGCAACATTTTATACAAAGGAGCCACGCATCAGCCGAACAAGTAGCAGCCAAATTCTGACACTTTTTTGGCAATTTTGACCGAGAGTTAGCGCGTATAGAACAAGCGACCATAAGTGAACACAAACTCTTTCCCTTGTTCGGCGACTTAGGCACAAATGTGCCTTATAACAGCCACACTACAAAGCAATGAAGCCTAATTTGCCATTTGGGCCAAGAAGGTCATATTTGGCCCTATCTCTGCTTCTTCGAGCTTTTTATGGCCCTAGATTCTCAACCAAAAACTAAATTTTGGCTCAAAGAATTGAAATACTTGGGTGGGTACGTTGTGGCCCACTCCGTGAAGTCGTGAGTACATTTCGGGAGCAACGCTTCGTGAATCGGGAGCCAGCTGCGCCCACCGACGGACGCTTGCAAACTAAGTATGATGGATTAAGTATGAGTCGCCACCCACAGTCGCTTGTAGACAATTCTGCGGAACTATGTAGGACTCGCCTCCGACGATCGGCTGCGGATGAATTGCGCTGAAATGAGTATGATTCGCCTCTATGGTTGTTTGCGGACCGAGGTTGCTGGCCTAAGTTTGACTCACCAACGACGGTCGTCCGCGGACTCAGTATGCTGAATTGTGAATGAGTTGCTGCCAACGGTCGCCTGCGGACTAATTATGCTAAACTAAGTATCACTCGTCGCCAACGGTCGTCTGCGGACTAAGTAGGCTGGACTAGATATAACTCGCCGTGGACGGTCGTCCTCGCACGAGATATATTGGACTGAGTATGGCTCGCTGACGACCGTCACCTGCTGAGAAAGTATACTGAACTAAGTACGCCAAAAATGGTCGTCTGCGTGTGAATTAGGCTGGGCTACGTTCGCTGGACCACCGTAAGTACCACTCGCCGTGGGCATTCACGAGTTACAGCAGACGTACGTTGGCAGCAAGTCATACTTAGTCCGGCAGCTGCGCTCTCTTTCATCCTCCTTGTGGCTCTGAGGGCAGACGTCGGACTGCCGATCAAATGGTCTGGGATTCGATTACCGCTGAGCATTTAGTCTTTTGCTGTTTGCGATCAATGGTGCCTAGTTATATTTATGTATGATTTATTAAGGCTAATTAAGCCTTCTATCTGCCTTGAGTGTTATGCATTGTCTGATATTGATCATGCGTGCTTTAGGTTGCCTTCGCTTCCGTAGAATACTTTCTGTCACACTCGAGCGTGACACTTTGTGTGTGGAATCCAGCCCTTATACACATTTTGTGCTAAACCAACAGCGCGGCAGTGCAGATGAGTGAAATAGAGCTGGAGATATTACTGCACATGTACAGGGTGCGGTCGTAAGGACTAACAGATTTGGCACGCCTTGCAAATTTCGAATTTCAGACGTGCATACGTGAAGCAAGTTAGAAAGTGGAGCTAGTTGGTAGTTGTTGTTTATGATTAAGGGAAAAAAGGGTGGTATAAGACAAGGGCAAGGACAAAAATCATACACGACAGGGCTAGGCGCTGATTCACAACATAATAATTTACTATAATACAACGAAGACGAAATGAAAAAAAAAAATTCCTTCACACATGCGTTCGCCATATAGCCCCAATTGGCCACGAGATGTTTCGGTGGTTTCCTCGTATGATTCCCATCTGTGACGTCACGACTAGTATTATCGATCACCAGCGATAAATTCGATGGTGTGTTAAAAGCACGGTGGACACTTGTAGTAAGCTCTTTCAAAAACCAACACCGCCAAAGTTGATGGTCTGGCATTCTTCTTACTTCGAAATAAGGAAAGCATAATTCATCCTATTGAAGGCGTCATAGTGAGTGTGTGGCCAATCGTGAAAGGCGGACCGAAGCGACGCTCTCGGTCGCGGACGTCGCCAATAGCTCCCATGATAGTGGGTACCCCAGTTTCCAAGTTCACGCTGTCACATGTGGAACCTTCATCGTCCTCCTTAGAAATTTTAACTCTTTTTTTTTATAATGCCACCGACGTGTGGCTTAGACAGTCGCTTTCCCCGTTAATGATGTGTAGGCCTCCATCACGTCCCGACTTTTGTTTTTCTTGTGCCAACCTAAAATTCTGGTGTCATTAAAGGACGGTTCACACTGGAACTCTGCACTGTGAATCGGTAGCTGTCCTCCAACCTGGCAGATCACCATGAGACGCGGCCGCCGAAAGGGAAAAGGCAGAGCTGCAGACAACGAATGAGTGGAGAGTCATGTAAGGGGTATTCACACGAGGGAGAAATCCCGGGGATTTCTCCACGGCGCGCGCATCCCGCGACAAAAACGTCAGGCTTTTGCGATGTGCAAAAACCTGGCGTTTTCGTCTCGTGATGCGTGCGCCGTGGAGAAATCCCCGGGAATTCTCCCTCGTGTGAATAACCCATAACGGACGCCCCACTGCAACGAGACGCCGAAACACATTTCTCCTGAGCGGCGGAATGTCCGCTTGTGCTCCTCGCCTTCCTCGCGCGTCGCCGTTGCAAATGCTGTGCACTCACTACCAGCTTCCCCGAGAAATTCTCTGTGCTACCAGATCCTCGCGCTGCAAATCTGCGACCGGGCGCTCTATGGCTCCGTCGTCAAACTGCCAGGCATTGCGAGTATAGAGGAGGATATGCAGTGTTGGAGGTAACGCGTTACTAGTAACGACGTTACTGGTAACGCGTTACATTTTTTGCTAACGCAGTAACGTACTCGTTCGTATTCTGAATGACTAACGAATAAAGTATTTTCGTTACTTTTTTACGATATCGGCTATCAAATTACGTTACTCGTTACTCGTTACTTTTGACCAAAACTGGTAAAATACATTAGATATTTGGGGAAAGGTCACGACGCCTGATCTAACGTTTAGAATAGAAATCTTGTGCATAAAACTGGAGACGTTAGGGCAACTAAATTTAGGTAACTAAGCTCAATGGAGGATCTAGCATCTCTGCTCGAGGGGCAACTACTTGGGCTCGAGCACGCAATGCCCAGGCAATGCCGTATCTTGCTGCTAAGACTTCTGAACCTTCGATTTCCTAAAACGGAGGGTTTTCCACTTATCAGTCCATCTATTCACCCATCCATCTCAAAATTCTGCCCAAGCTTATCGCTGCACAGAACCAGCATCCGTCACAGTAAACGTTAAAAAAAAAAAAAAAAAACTCTTTCTGACCAAAAGGGACATCCGTTAAAAGGCGACATTATCTCGCTTCTCAAAGGCGAAACAAACCTTCGGCTACCAGCTAATTCCGTTCGTCCTCCTTTTTTTTTTATACATTGTGTCACCACCCACAAGGCTTGAACGAACAACTGCGTTACAGCCCCCTCCCCTCCCCTCCCTCCTCTTCCCCCTCCGCTTTGTGCAGCAGAGGTGGACAGGGGGGGGGGGGGGGGGGAAGAGAGAGACATCTGTTTAAAACAGTGGACAACTAGTGGCGAGGCGATTTGCTTGTTTCTCTAGTTACAAAAAAAAAAAAAAAAAAAAAAACTTTGTGGAATTTTTTACGCTTTCTCCCCCTCGCTGCCTGAAAGTTCCTGACCCACTTTTGTACACAAAAGAATCTTTCGCTTGATTACTCTTTACTTCCCTAAGGTCATAATAAAAAAAAAATAAAAAAGTTTTAAACCTGGAAAGAAAACTTACAAACACAAAACCTTTTTTTTTTTTTTTTTTTCGCAGAAGAACTAAGACCTACTGCTGGTAAGAGGCACCAAGTGATTATAACAAGTGTGCTGGTAACCGGTGTCCTGTTCCACATAGTGAAGTAAATCAGTCTATGGTAATAGTATGAACCGGACTGTTACTAAAACCGGCGTAAAGATGAGGGGTGTTGGTTGGCTGGTTGAGTTCCAGCGGTCCCCGTTCACATGCTGTTTGACTTTCGATTGGTTTCGTGAAAGTTTCTTCTTTCGTGAGACCGAAGGCATGTTTGTAAGCAAACACATCTCTGCCAAACATATGTACTCGAACACAAAAGTAACGTAAAAGTAACGTAAAAGTAACGTTCGTTAGTTTTGAAAAGTAACGGTAACGGTATTTCGTTACGTTTGAAAAAAAGTAACGTAGCTCAATAACGCGTTAATTTTTACCAAACTAACGAGTAACGCTATTTCGTTACTTTTTCGGTAACGGGCACAACACTGAGGATATGTTCTAAGAAATCAAGAGTGTTCTCTAAGCCTGTCGGTCAGGTACCGCCCTGTTTGGCTAATCTTGTGGCTGCCGAACGAGAGTGGAAATTTGTACTCAACTACCGAAGAACAGGGTACAAACGGCTTGACATGCTTCTTAGTGTACTTGTATCTATAGATGCGTCTTCTGCCCTCGCAATCACTCTGGCACTTTTTTTTTTTTATGATAGGGGGTTAGTTTGGGAACTCGCTTCTCATGGGAATCAGTGGCCCGAACGGACTAGCGCACACCAACTCGGAGCACGTGGAGCGAACGCCCGCGCTGCTTAACTCAGGAATCCTGGGTTCAATCCCCACCCCTGGCCATTGCGATCTGGATGAGCGCCGTACAGGAGTGCGGTCGTGTATCACCACTGCGTGGTGCGCGTAGACCCCATGCTAGCGGTTTTACTGCACTGGCTAAATTTCTCATCTCATCTGCATCTGGGAGGAAAGTCGTCCGTTGAGGCAGACTAAGTTCTAGGCTGTATAAGCATTTACATAACAGCTTGTTTGGTTCCCATGTGCGACGCCATTTCGTGGATTGCGTGAGAACTGGAGCAGTAATTGCCCTAAGATCGATTCTCGGCGGTATCTTGTGCTCGCTGTTCCTCATGTTTTCACTCGTCTCATTGGTGGCTTGTCATAGGCTCGTAGGTGTTCTTTTCTGGCGCCTGGAACATTGAGTCGTTCACCAATCAATGAGCAAGCAAGCCAATCTGCTGCGCTCCCGGCTGTCGCATCGGCTGCACTTCACAAGTGTCGAAAGGTGACAAATCTCGCGAAGTTCTGTTACCCCATATGTGAGAACTACAGACAAACCCGAAAAAGACGATGACAGCAACCGAAAAGACGCGTACCGGCGTTTCCGACATCTAATTCAATATTTCAGGAATATATTTTCCGGTCGAAGAACGGTCAATTCAAAGGACACCCGAAGGTCACATGGTTTTTTCAAGCTTATGCAGAAGCATGGCATAGTTTCTGTGGTGAGGGCCGTAGGATCCAGAAAGGATCTCCCTCTGGTTTTCGTCTCAGGAGGACAGTTGGTGCTTGATGAAATCTCAGCCATGGCTATCAACCTTCGAAGATTGAGAGTGTTCTTGGGCTATGTTAACTCTCTCAAAAAGTATTCTGGTCGTCTCTATGGATTATTTCTGACTGTGACAGCCTCAAGAACCGCCGTCTCAAATAGCCGATTTCTAAAAAAAGAAAACGTATTTAAAGCTTGAGATTAGTTGATCATTATGAAACCGACGAGCGCTAGCAAAGAATTAGCAGCGGTTCTGGCGAAGCCCGCAGCAGACCATGCAAGTAATGCAAGTGCATCACACCAGAGCACGACGCAGGGAGAACAGATCTCATGGCGACGGCAGCACCACTGTTTCGCCCGCTACCGCGCAGCGGCCCGCGCTCCTCCGGTGGAAGCTGTCTTTTGTCTTCGTTTGACTCACCGACGATGGTCGTCCGAGGACTAAGTATGCTGGACTGAGCATGACTTGCTGCTAATCATCTGCCAACTAATCATGCGTGACTAGGTATAACTCGCTACAACAGTCGCCTGCTGGCAAAGTATGCTGAACTAATATCGCCGCCACTGGTCGCTTGCGTATTAAATATGCTGGGCTAAGTACGCTCGATTTAGTACCACTCGCCTCGAACTCTCACGTGCTACCGCAGGCGTCCGTTCAGAGAGGCTATCTCTCATCTCCTTCTTGCGGCGCCGAATGAAGACGTCGGACTGCTGATCGCATGTTCCGGGGTTCGATTCCCGCGGAACACCTTAGTGAATCTCCTTGGGTTCGATAAATGGTGCCTAGTTATACTTATAGATAAATTATTAAGACTTATAATACATTCTATGTGCCTTAGGTGTTATGGACTGTCTGATATTGGTTATGCGAGCTTTAAATTGTCTTCCCGTGCATGCGGGGAATACTTTTTGTCACACTAGAGCGTGACGCTTTTTGTGTGCGATCCAGCGCTTAGACATATTCTGTGTTATACCATGAGCGCGGGAGTGTAGATGAGTAAAACAGCACTGGAGAGATTGGTTTTTACATTCTGAATTTTACAAAACCAGAACGCAATATATTAACTCCTAATGTGTTCTGAATTGCAACGCTTTTGACAGTAGACAGACAAAATATTTCAGGAGACAGCAACCACAATTCGACGAGTGGTTCACATCACCGCAATAAAGCAAAACGTAATTTCTAAAATTAAGATATTAACTGAGCTTTCAAGATTAAAGGAGAACTTAAAAAATACGCAGTCCCGCGTCCTTAGATAATTTTTTCCCCACAAAAACGCTATCTAGAAATATCACCAATCGTGCGAGGTGTACATTCTAAACTCTATGCGGGATTGTTAGAAATACTGACAGTTTGCAGAGGTTCGTTCTGTGATCACGCAACATCTAGACAACAATGCTTTTTTCCACGTCAGCTTCCCAACATGAATGTGCCTTAGGATATAACGAAAAAGAAAATATTCAGATAGCAACAGGTGTTTACCCCTGGTTATGACACATTATTTGCTCTCAATAAACATGCGACGGATTATTGTTGTTAAAGCTGCATCTTTATAA
Source organism: Ixodes persulcatus (assembly GCA_013358835.2). Lineage (NCBI taxonomy): Eukaryota > Metazoa > Arthropoda > Arachnida > Ixodida > Ixodidae > Ixodes > Ixodes persulcatus. The sequence goes on from JABSTQ010006773.1 coordinate 33,816, forward strand.
CTTCTTGCTGCAAAGTAATGCGCTCCGAAATACGCAATACAACGACAAGGACGACACTTTCTTACGGGCAGACATTCACACCCTTTATAGAAATTCTTGTGCTGTCAGAAGATTTCCCCTTCTGGTACAATTTAAAGAAATGGTTGTGCGAAAAACAGAAACAAGCTCACAATTTCGAAGCCCAGTATATTAAAGGATTTATTTTATTGGAGCAAAGTACTTGAAAAGCTCAAGATACAGAATATAAGAAACAGGTTTTGTCATGTAAACGCCTGTAAACGCCGACATAATTTTCCGATGCAAATTCTTCAAGATTAGTGACACCTTATGAGTAATTATTGACATGGGACTGTTATTAGGATATTGCGATGTTCTGAAGATCAATAAATATACGAAACAAACTTGTATAATATCCCCAACAAGAATATTATACGGACCCGTTGTCGGTAGGCAGGAACACCCCAATACCAACAATAATTAATAAGAATAAATCAAGGTTACGCTCTTTTAAATAACAAAATAAGACACAAAAGGGCATCACTATGCATTAGGTATTGGTCAGTCTGCAAGATTCAATAACATGAGCGCAACGATAAAACACGGGTGAACTGGTGAAAATGTAAACAGTAAACAAGTGCGGTGTGTTTAAGGTGAAATAAAAAGTAAACTCTCTGAACACAACAAGACTCACAAAGTAATTGGGTAGTGTTCTAGGGTTTAACAGTCTCGTTACTTATCTACACTGTCTCACGATAACTTGGCGAACTGTGGAGGCTACGGCCCCCGTGACCCAGTATGAACGTCGGAGCGAGGCACGTGACATCACGTCACGGGAGTGTTTGTGTCACTGCGCGATGGAACCGACTGTCGTCTGCTGGCCAAGAGTCGTCTGCTGTCAAACCAACCAACATCGTTCACCGCCTCAATCATGCTGTCCGCTCAAGTAGCAGGCTCTTGGGGAACAGTTCATGAGACAACAATACGCTCAATTTACCCGCGAATCCGTGGTGGGCGCTAATGCCTGCGCGATGTATTGAGCGGAAGCGGTCGATTACACGCAACGTTGATTACACGGCTGAGGATCGCCAGCGACCACGGCGCTACAGGGAGAAGAAAATTGGGAGCGGATACGGATGTTGTGTTACTTTTTTTGGTTTAAGTATAATTTAAACTTATTAAATCGTCGATGTTTACTTTTCTTTTTTTATATAAAATCTCGATAGAGAATAAATGACGCGAGTCCAAGTACCGTTAAAAGAAAAAGATAACTGGAACTATAGTTTCTCGCGGGCGGCGCTTTTGCGTGGCTGTGTAGAGGCCTTCGTGACCTCGACCAAGGAGTGTTATCACGTGACTTGCTTCGACCTTCATGTTGGGTCGCTGGGGCTGCAGCCTCCACACTTCGACAAGTTGTCGTGAAACAAAGTAGAGGAGCGTATGTAAACAGAAAATATAAATTCAATAGTTACTGACATAATTCAGATGCACAGGGCGTGGTGCGTCCGAGCTTCTTATTATTGTTTCTCGGCCAATACGACTGTGGCCGTAACCGATAAGATCGCAGAAGGACAAACGACATAGTTAGATTTGTGAACTTCATACCTAAGTCACGCCCTGCGTTTTTTGAGCTGTCAAATACTATAAACGCAAAAGATAATGGGTATGTAAGTTATCTTTTTCTGCAATATATAGTCACAAAAATTTCGTTAACGACAATTTGCTTTCTGACTTTTTTCTATACTACCCCCATGGTGAAACCCTTATGTACCTAAAAAACTGTTGGCGTTCGTGAGTGGTGTGAAGTATTCACAAGTATTCCCGAGGAGATCTCGTTACCCAAATATGACACTCAGGGCGCACCAGATGTATCTTTTAATCTGATTTCACAATAAGTTTAAATGCCCAATACCACAGGAAGAAAGAACACGGTAAGAAAACTCTGTATGTTAAAAGATGAAATGAAATAGGTAGTCGCTGATTTGTTTGAGTTGTTAAATGCACCGGGTAACATTCAAGAGCATTCATGTACCCTTGCACTAACACGTGCGAAGTTTTTTTTTATTAAATTGGTATTGCAGCTTGCATCTGTAAGCCATGTCAGGGGTGGTTACCTATGTAAATGAATGTTAAGAATGACAACTCATCAGCACTTACTCGTGTCAGAAAGGACCTTAAAGAGACGCGATGGCGTCGCGATTGCGACGCGACAAAGTTGCGATTTCATTTGTTAAAAAATTCAATTTACTAATTGGCTTAGTGGAAAGGAAACATTAAAACGCGGAATACTTACAATTATTAGTTTCATAGCCCTTTTCTGATCTAGTCCAGACAACCCTTCATTAACACTTCGTTGCATCTATCACTTTTAGCATTAAAGGTTCCCTTAGGAAGTCCATATGAATTCTATAATATATATTTCTTGCTGTAATCTTTAATGGTTGGACATTTGCCTCTGTAAGTAAGCCTGCCCCAGAAAGCAGAGATATGTCGGAAATAATAAATATACATCTTCCGCCAATAGTTTTTGCGCGTTCAAGCTTTTCACTTTCTCCTCATGCAGGTATAAGAAATAGATAAGGCCTACAATTTCTAAATACAGAGTTGCTTTTGGTTTTTTAATAACAGGTTAGGAGTTGTGTCTACATTTTTAGGGGCGGGGGGGGGGGGGGGGTTAGGTTAGGTTATTTTAGATTAGGTTAGGTTAGGTTAGGGGGCATTGAAAATAGAGGAGTCGTTGCGAATTCAGGGGGTGCCTTTAGAAAAAACAAGGGGGGTGTGTAAGAAAATCAGTGCTGTGCAGGCCAAACGTCATGCTCATCATTTCCGTGCAGATCGCGTCGCTTGGTAGCAGGTAAAAGGGGTTTTTCACTCTCGTCACTGATGTTGGGACTTCAGGTTGCATCGTTTCGTCGTTTCGTCGTTTCGTCATGGCTTTGATACCGTCAGGGCTTCGTCGGCTCTCGCCCTTTCGCAGCAATGAAAGTTCCTGCGACAAGCTCTTTCGGTGTTTACTTACGGTGTACTGCCGCAAAACGACTGGCTTCCGAACGAGTTACGCCAACACAACCTAAACCTAAAGGCCTGGGCCTTTCCCCTCAAACGTCATCACTAACGAATCCACGCAGCGCCGAATAGCTTGCGTCAGCACCGCCGCTTGCGCGTAGTGCGCGACGCTATGTTGTTCTTAATATGCATCTTGCAATCAGGCACCTCTGTCAAAACCCAAACGTCTCCAGCACTCTCCGTGGTCCACGCTTTTATTAAGAGCAATGAATGTGTCGCCGTTGCATAGGTAAACGTCACAGCTCAAGCCAGGATATGTGCTTTCCCTTACTAAAGAACAAAAATAAATAGGGTTCGCCATATAGGGACAATGGCAGTAAAGTAGGCTGATGACGTCTCCGAATCTTTCGAGAAAGGCAGCTTTGCTGAAAGCGGATCTCAGGCTGCTACGATAAAATACGATTTATTCGTAAAACTAGCGCGTTGATAACGAAACGACTGCACTGTTAGTGCCCCTAGTCACGTGAAATATTTTTTGTTTTTAAATCTCGCGTGCGTTTTTTGAAGATCGTACACATTATACGCAGGAAGTCTTCCTTAATGGAAACTAAACTATGGAATGTTTCCCAGCACGCTCTACAAATTTTGTAGGCAAGGTAATATTTCAACTTTTCGGACATTATTAATTGAGCCGTTTTTGTTTATAAAAAATGTATTTTCAAGAGTAACTGCTTTAAAGAGTATTTTGCGGAAGGCTACACCAATACAATTTTTTTTTTTACTCATTCCAGAAAAAAAATTGTGGGAGTTCAAACAAACCAACTATTCTCCCCCGTAAAGCCCTTACGAGCCTTGAGGGTACGTGTCAATAAATAAATATATTTCAAATAAGAAGCTTAACAAAATTAAAAGAATGAATAAATAAAATGTATTCATACAATACGTATTGTTAAAGAACGGAGTGCTGCAGTTGGTTCGTGCACCTGACGTCGCGATTGAATTCAATATAAATACGAGCGCCTATACTAAAATATACTATCAGTTTTACGCCTTGAATTATTTAGAAATGGCCGTTCGACTTTCGACTCTTTTGTGCTTTATGGCGGCAGCCGTAATTCAACTTCCTGAAGCGCAGTCAAGAACAACTGCACCGATAAGATACGATGCTGAGAGGGTAAGCACTCAGGTCTTTTTCCTGGAAACAAAATTCTATTCATCTCGAACTATTAATAGCCATAAAATAAACCTGAGGTCATGTGTTTAGTGTAAAATAGTTTAATCTCTCGGAGAGTGCAGAATTCAATGAATCTACCATACTTACGCAAACAAGCCGAAGTGGTCTCCCGAGCGGATAAGATAACGACGGAAATCACGAAGACCCTACAAAATGCGAACGAGCGTCCGACGTTCGACTTGGCGTGAACATCGGTGCATGTGCATCCCTTCCAGAACTGAGAAAAGCCGCCTCGCATGCATTCCTTCTTTTTTCAGGAACACATTTTTTTTTCTTTTTTGGGAAGCCGCGGTAGGTGAACGTCTATCCTGCGGCTCCTTGTTGTGGTGTTCCAATAAAGTTGTTTCTCGCTCTCTCTTTCTCTTGCTACAAAAATTGTGTGCAATATTTGTCGTGCTTTAAAATATCGCAGTTAAGTGTAGCATACTAAAACAAAATTCAGAAGTTCTAGGGAGCGCTCGAAATATTTATTTAGAAGTGAAAAAGACAAGCAATGTATTACTATATTACTTTTGTTCTAGGTCCTTCAGTAGACAAAATTAAACGAAGCTCGCGTGTGTCAAACCGTTATGTTGGCGCAGCTTCTGCTAAACTACACACCATTCAATGCGACATTTGGCTTCCCTTTTGAGATTATCACGACCTTCATTCTCTTTTCAAATCGCGGAGCCCTCTGACATTTTTTTTATCGCAGTACGAGCACTGTTTTTCTGAGAAAGCGAGAGTTGAATGGGCAAGCGGAGTTTGGACAGTTCGGCATTTTTTTTAACTTCGATTCCTTCTACAACGTCGTAAAAAAACAAAGTTTTTTCTCGGCATTTTTTGGGGTATACGAAGGCTTGGAATATTTTCAGACTCTTGCCATCTCGCCCTTGCAACTCATGACTGTCGTCTTCCGTTTGTGAAGCAAAACGTTGTAACAAATCGGAAGTTGGTAAACGCTGCTCACCCACTGATGGTATTAGGCGCGTCTTACCAGTTCCTCGCAAAATTACTGACGACGGAAATACGCTGAGTTGATTGGTTATACAAAAATAAATCCTGAAAATGCTAGGACAGCTGCCTTGAAGATCCTTCGGGTGGAAGTGTGAGCCGTACTCTTTATAATAGATAATAATTTTTTGATTGATCTTGCCTTTTAACAAAATTTCACGGCCGTCATGTTTTCATTTATAGTACCTGAGTCCTTCAATACTTTACTGTGGCCCTAATCTACACAGTGGGATCAAGAGACCGGGCCATCGCCGCCTGCTATAATTGGTCGGCGCTGTGGCGCTGATTAATTGGTGATGCCCGGTCTCTCGGTCCCGCCGTATAGATTAATTAGGGCCCCTGGCCGCGATACTTCTCCATAACACTACGAAGAGCCTAATACTCCACCACGCGCGACTCTGGCGTCGGCGAGGGGGTAGCAAGCACCAAATAGCACCGCTGGAAGTCTTTGCAACCAGGACGTCTGTGGGAATTTATTGTCCCCTCTGAATGGGATATTCATAGAAAGCCGTGATGCGTCGTCGCACTGAAGGCAGTTCTTGTCAAAGCAAGCCTCTTCGGCTTTGTTCTCTCGATCAACTGCTCAAACTTCCATATATACAACAATCTCTAAAAAATTAAAAAGTTTCATTCCTTTTTTTTTCTCAAAATGATCGACCTTTTAATACCCCCATCGTACTCAAAATTCAGAGCAACGAGCAGCACCATAGATGTACTGAGCCCATGTACACTCAATTTCCAGACTATTTTTCTCTTGCAAAAAAAGAATTTTGTTTGCAAACGAACAAAAAAAAGTATTTTGTCAGTTCTGTTCTTAGAGATCAGTAACTAAAGCGACCAGTGCTTGCATACAGTAATCAATTACAGACGTACCAAACTAAATGTACGAGAAATTAAAAACACGTTGTAATCCCAGATTTGGAATGTCTCACTCTGAGTTGAGTGGCCTGAAGGAAATGGCCCTTCAGGGACAGCGGCCCTTCAAGGAGAGTGCCGCCCCTGGTGACAGCTTTGGCCCTATACCAAACTTGGATCGAAGTTTCGTGACCAATAGTGAAGGATTTTGATGGTACTGGAATTTTGTGGTTTATTTTTCTTTCATGGCATCCCGTATAATCAATGTAGGAAATGCAATACAGTTTAAAAACAGGAGTGTTTTCAAAAAAGAAAATGAAATCGCATGAAATAATTATGACATGGCAACGCGCTACGGACTTTAGCTATCCCAGTGCTCTGACAAGCTTCCAATCTCTACAAACATTCATTATTTTAGGCAAAAAGCTTCACCCTGAGTTAGCTTTGCTGCAGGATACAAAGAATCACGGCGAACAACAGAAGTGTCTAAGGAACTGACGAACCTCCGAGTACAATGAGACCAAAACAATGCGATGCTCAAAGACAAGTTTTTGTTGAGCCATCTACCCGAAGTCTACCCAAAACGCGTGCTTTCCTAAATGTATCTGTTCTGTTCTAGGAGCTAAGAGAGCAATTCGATCAGAAATATTACCTGATGCAGCGCTCACAGTTCACTGACACAAAAATGGGAAATAATGCCAAATGTGTCTCCGTGTTGAAATTGGCTCCAGGTTTTGGCGAATCTGCTATAACTGCCCAAATCTCAATCAAGCAAAATCGCGCCAGCGATCCCACGTAAGTATAGCCATCCCATACATCGCAAACTCGAGTGCTGTATATCTTTTGCTTAAAAAGTCAAGGTCCAATGTGCAATAAAAACATGTCATGTGGCACCAGCCGATCGATTGAGGCTCGCTTCAAATATATTAGCGTCTTTAGTCGGGGGCAGATTAAGAGCCCAGTAACTCCTTCGCGTCTAGCACGCACTTGTCTTCCGCCGGGTTTTGGCTGCGCGTTTGACAAAGTGTTACACATTGCAGAAATATCGCGCTCGAGGCGCAGTATCTACTAGGTTCATAACCTGTCACCGACCATGCAAGTTTCCATTGTTTACAAATCACAGTCCAAACGTTTTAAATCACAGATACAGCAATAAACGCGCCCTCACACGCTTTTACGGAAATGTGTATTCGCGGTGAGAAGCTCGTGAGGGGCGCGTCTGTTTTCGTCACTCTGGGAAGTTAGTGCACGTGCTACCCACGCGGTTATGTTTTAATTTTCAACGTGCGTAGAAGCTTCGCATTGCACGTGTTGCACCAGCAGAAGTTAAAGTATCACTCTGGATTGTGAAAAAAATCCACCAGGCGGCGATACCCAAACTTGATGAAAATAATCCCTGGAGAAGGGGAACAAGGGGGACAAAGGACAAACATTCTTGTCCAGCTCGCTTGCACCTTTGCATTTAATTGCATTATAAAGATACCCAAACTTCTCGCCGCAAATAGGGATTATTCAATGGACGCCATATTCGCGGGAGCTGTTTGGAGCGCAGGGTAAGAACGAGCTCACATTAATAGGTTGCTAAGACCGGCGATCTTGATGCTGTGGAATGCATGTTGCAAAAAAACTGTGGGAGCTCGCCATCAGCACGCGCTCAGCAGTCGCGCTCACACCTATGGCCGCCAGTGAGTACTCCCTGTAGAACGGCAGCTGCCAGAAGCTTTTTGTGGGTCGGTTTATACCACGATACCATGATGCTTTGAGTGTGGCTCAGACTGGTGTGCTCACCGCACTTTTTTACTGCCTAATAATGGTACAACTGTATAAACATGAAGTCACTTGAATATGTCTAGAATTGACCTTCTGGTTTCCTTCATCGAAGGCGTTGTTATTAGCTGACGTTTACGACACGAGAATTAAACAAAGTACTGGATGCGCCACAAAACCAATTTAACTTTTAAGAAGAAATTATCACCCTGGCACACCTTCTATAAAAGTAATGTTAAATCTCCCTCGAATTTCACCAGTATTTGTTTTATTATTATCTCAGGGGTACTTAAATACATGGACCACACAAGCCTCCGCACGGTCTTCCTCCTCTACTCGCAAAAAGGAGGGAACCTGACCTTTCTATTCTAGCTTGGGCAGTCACAATCCCTCGCTCGGGCAACGGGTGCGGCGTCCGTATGCTTGTTTGCATTAGTTATGTAGCAAACTTTGATCGAACCTTAACTTTGACTGGTTCGGCGAACCCTAAAACTTTTGGTCAAATTCGACGAAGTTTGAGTTTTTGAACAGTGTTGCAGGACTTCTGCACGCCGATTTTTAAAGTTCGGGTATAACTAGTCTATATTATAGCCTCCTTTAAATTTATAAAAAAATACCAAAGCTTTGGCAGTATAAAACAAACATGTAAGCTTATACTTATTCATTGCATTTATTGCTTGTTTATTATGGGGCGAAGGGAAGTGAGGAGGCCAGGAGAGCGCGTTGGTTATGGCGAAGCAGTATACCTGATAAATATCGGGCCTCCTCCTCCACTAGGTAGCTTAAGGTCATTTTAAGTTTATGTTCATGCGCATAACCACCGAACGTCGGCCAAACTTTTTTTTTTTTTTTAATTTACGCTAAAAGGTCGAAAAAACTCTAACCTAGTAAGATTCAAACCTATGGGTGTTCGCGAATATTCCTATCCTACATTTCATACTTCTTCTCTTAACACTGCGAACAAGTGTTCTAAAGTGCATATTTGGCGCATCGAAACCCAGAGGGGCACGCCAATCAGAGAACAAAGAGAACGCATAGAAAACGCGCGATTACAAGGCAGACAAGCTCACGCCATTATTGGTTGAAGTCGGGGGAAAACAAACGCACGTGGTCGATTTTGGGAGGTAAGCATCATACCGCCGGGGTGCGCAAGAAGCAGATGAACCTGCACGCGGTATTGTTGCTGTTTGCGGGTTGTGCCAAACAAGGCCAACTAGAAACCGCTAGCAAAAGCTACACGAAGAATGAAAACCGGCTAAATGTTGTGTAAAACCCCTATATTTTCTAGAAATGCTTAAAGACGATCAAATGATATGAGGGGTTGCTCCCCTAGGAGCAAGGAAGGGTGAAATGGACTACAGAGCTTCAAAAACTCAGGAAAAATAGAACTTACATTGTTGCAGAAAACCAGGTAAAAAAAAGAGAGAGAATATGCAAAATACAGGGTGTCACAATAAAAAAATTACAAGTTATTTTTTTTCGCAAAAATAAATTAGGCATCGCCGAACGCTCATTCTCCGCCCAAATGTAGCGCTAGAGTTCACAACCAGATGCCAAAGTTTCAGCCCGATCCGATACCTTATTCAAAAGTTATAAGTAATTTTCTAAAAAATTGAATGGGAAAATGGCGGCCGACGGAGTTTTCGAATACATGGGGCTCTATGACACCAGAAACCGAAAACGGGCAAAAATGGGCTCCATTTTCCCATTGAACTTTTCAGAAAATCACTTATAACTCTAAAATAAAGTATCAGATCGGGCTGAAACTTTGGCATCCGGTTGTGACCTCTAGCACTACCTTTGGGCGGAGAATGAGCGTTCGGCGATCCCTAGATTATTTTTGCGGCAAAAAAAAGTGAAATTTCTTTTGTCACATTCTGTAGATAAAGTTTCTGCACAGTGCTCGCAAACCGGTGTCCCCTCACCCACAACAACGTACTAATGGATAAGAAATGTGTGGCCAACTCTCAAGCGGAAAATAAGAACTATTTCTATTATACGAGGTTTCTAAGTCACCAAGGTCTGTCTTCATGGCGAGAAGCTTGGTATTGTCTGCTAAGACCTATTCAGAGTGCCACAGTTGCAAAAGTGCACATCTTATGCGCCTGAGAACTGAGAGGAGAGGAAAAAACGTGAGCTTGCGGGGACGTCAGGACGCCGAGCGCCAGTGGCGTACCAACTTATTTTTGAGTGGGAGGGCAAACCAGACCTCCCCCCTCTGCCGCCCCCTACCCCTCCCCCCCCCCCCCCCCCCCCCAAGGCCGGGGGGCGGTGCCCTTGGTATCCCTTGGGAACCGTCGGCCAGTGTTTCCCTGCCCAGTTTTGGCTGTTTCGGGGGGGGGGGGGGGGATGGGCAAAACACATGCCTTGCCCCCCCCTCTGAGAACTGGGGGGGAGGGCAAGCGCCCCCCTTGCCCCTTCGGTTGGTACGCCCCTGCCGAGCGCTGATTCGAATGATTAGTGGGTACACATAAAGTTAGCTGCTTTTGTCTCCACTGCACTCGCCGACCGCGTTCGAATGCGAGAGCCAAATGCCGGACGCCTGCGTTTAAACACGTTCGACGAGTGCAGCGGACACAAAGGCTGCCTTTGTCTCCCTCCACTGTGCTCGTCGAACGCATTCGAATGTGAAAGCCAAACGCTGGACGCTAGCATTTCGTATTCTAACGCTTTCGGCTGCGCCTGGTCGTACCCTGAAACAAAGTATAAGTTGTCGAACGTGCAGAAAGGCTAATGCACAGCCTCCTCTATACTCACAAAGCCTGGCACTTCGATGACGGAGCCACAGAGTGCCCGGTCGCAGATTTGGAGCGCGAGGATCTGGTAGCACACAGCATCAAAGAGTCATTTCTCGAGGAACCTGGACGTCAGCGCACAGCTTTCGCGGCGGCAAGAAGCCGAAACACACTTGTTCGCTCGGGAGAAGTGTGTTTCGGCGTCTCGCCGCAGCGAAGCGCCAGTCACGTGGCTCTCCTGTCATGTGTTGTCTGCCGCTCCACCTTTTCAATTTCGGCGACCGCTTCTCGTGGCGATCTGCCAGGCTCTGTCTGTATATAGGAGGCTGTGGCTTCGATACATTGCGGCAGCGGTGACACATCCAGAAATAAGGATGCGATTGGCCTATTGACGGGTTAGCGTCCAGGCTCGCGGCTCCTACCCAAAAAAGGCAAATGACTTCTCGTGTACTGTGTTGTCTTGCCTTTTAATATATTTTGCTCACTCTTCGCCAGAGATGCGTAGCTGGCTTGAATAAAGTAAAATTTGATTCCTAGAGTTACACACCAGAAATCGTTTTTTGCCGTCTCGCGGGAGGAGTCACCATTTCGTTCTATCAAGAACCGCTACTAAATACGCCTGATGAGATATAGCCATGTGTCTCTAAAAGAAAACCTTGTACAAAAGCGGAATTTATGAATACGGTGATACATACCTCGAAAAATCGTAAATCAGCAGAGCACAAGACGGGGAGAATAATAATTAAGAATATTAATTACTAGAAGTGCCTACATTGCAAGGACATCAACCCTAAACTGACAATTTTATAATAGATGACCTAACCTGCTAGCAATCTCGAGATATAGAAAGCTTATATGCAGTCAAGCCAGCATGCTTTAATGTCCACTATTTGAAGGAGTACTCAGGGGATTTTCAGAGCTACCCCAAATAACTATATTTTCGTGATAACCGGCCTTTACTCTTATCGGTATTATATTTAGTATCGCGAAATTCAGAATAGTTATGGCGAAATCGACAAGTGAAAATGATGCCAAAACCAACATTCAAATGTACCCGAGTTTTTCAGTGCCGTGACATTAGTGGAAGGAAGACTTGCAGGTCGAGCGGGTAGTTTAAAAATGGACTATGCCGAGCATTTGTTTCGTGCGGCTGCGCGGGTACTAAAGCGAGCTTCGAAAGCATTCATTTGACACCATGAAACTGGTTGTAATCATTTGGGAATAAAGTCTACAGTCAAAAGAGTGACTAATCCCTGCATTCCGCTGATGTCTCTTTTTTATGGTTGCCAGTAAAGACTTTCACTTTGAAAAGCACGGTGCGGTCTAAAATTGTAAATTCAATAATATCGCAAAAACAATATTTTTGCCCAATATTTGGGTTCATATTTCAGCGATGTTTGATGGTGTGTTTCACAAATTTTTCGGCAAATCGGGGACTATAAAGCGAGCGGCTGAGTACCCCTTTAACTGGACAGTGATATATTTCAAAATTCAGCCGAGATCATGAGTTCAGCTAAACAAAGAGAAACCTGTTTAAGATGGTGTTCTTGGTTTTAGAACAAGAGCATCCTGCGACCTCTGATTGTTCGTCATTAAACCTTAATCCCTTTGGAATCGGCGAATGAGCCCGCTCTCTTAAGTCGGGAGCACATGCCACGCACGGTGGATCGCGAACTTATTCGCCGCCGACCACAGGGATTTTTTTTTTTATCGCTTGATTGGAATTATATGATGATGGAATTATATGAGTGTGTCATATCCTAGTAGATCACCAATTGCTCATGCCCGATTTTATGCTTGTTGAAGCACCTAACAACACCACTGATGATTCAAATCTGTTGCTTTATACGTAAATTATTGATACCTGCTATAAGATCCCCAGAACAATATATTGAAAAGCAATTAACTTCATAATTTAGAGTTGCAAACTGTTCAGGAATTGGCAAAATCTTTGTCCCTGATTTGAAATTTATTGTTAGTTTATCCCTGATTATAACAATTTATTGACAGGAAGAGTATAAAGACTATCTTTTTATTAAACCTCTTGACTTTCGTAAAACAACAACATGACGAACAATTTATTGACAGGAAGAGTATAAAGACTATTTTTTTATTAAACCTCTTGACTTTCGTAAAACAACAACATGAAGAACAATTTATTGACAGAAAGAGTATAAAGACTATTTTTTATTAAACCTCTTGACTTTCGTAAAACAACAACATGGAGAACAATTTATTAACAGGAAGAGTATAAAGACTATTTATTTTATTAAACCTCTTGACTTTCGTAAAACAACAACATGACAAACAATTTATTAACAGGAAGAGTATAAAGACTATTTTTTTATTAAACCTCTTGACTTTCGTAAAACAACAACATGACGAACAATTTATTGACAGGAAGAGTATAAAGACTATTTTGTTTATTAAACCTCTTGACTTTCGTAAAACAACAGCATGAAGAACAATTTATTAACAGGAAGAGTATAAAGACTATTTTTTTATTAAACCTCTTGACTTTCGTAAAACAACAACATGAAGAACAATTTATTAACAGGAAGAGTATAAAGACTATTTTATTTTATTAAACCTCTTGACTTTCGTAAAACAACAACATGACGAACAATTTATTAACAGGAAGAGTATAAAGACTATTTTTTTATTAAACCTCTTGACTTTCGTAAAACAACAACATGACGAACAATTTATTGACAGGAAGAGTATAAAGACTATTTTTTTATTAAACCTCTTGACTTTCGTAAAACAACAGCATGAAGAACAATTTATTAACAGGAAGAGTATAAAGACTATTTTTTATTAAACCTCTTGACTTTCGTAAAACAACAACATGACGAAAAATTTATTGACAGGAAGAGTATAAAGACTATTTTTTTATTAAACCTCTTGACTTTCGTAAAACAACAGCATGAAGAACAATTTATTAACAGGAAGAGTATAAAGACTATTTTTTTATTAAACCTCTTGACTTTCGTAAAACAACAACATGACGAACAATTTATTAACAGGAAGAGTATAAAGACTATTTTTTTTATTAAACCTCTTGACTTTCGTAAAACAACATAAAGAACAATTTATTAACAGGAAGAGTATAAAGACTATTTTTTTCATTAAACCTCTTGACTTTCGTAAAACAACATGACGAACAATTTATTGACAGGAAGAGTATAAAACTATTTTTTTATTAAACCTCTTGACTTTCGTAAAACAACAACATGACGAACAATTTATTGACAGGAAGAGTATAAAGACTATTGTTTTATTAAACCTCTTGACTTTCGTAAAACAACAACATGAAGAACAATTTATTAACAGGAAGAGTATAAAGATTATTTTTTTATTAAACCCCTTGACTTTCATAAAACAACAACATGACGAACAATTTATTAACAGAAGGAGTATAAAGACTATTTTTTATTAAACCTCTTGACTTTCGTAAAAGCAAAACCTGAACGAACAATTTATTTACAGAAGAGTATAAGACTATTTTTTATTAAACCTCTTGACTTTCGTAAAACAAAACATGAAGAACAATTTATTAACAGAAGAGTATAAAGACTCATTTTTTTTATTAACCCTCTTGACTTTCGTAAAACAACAAGCATGACGAACAATTTATTGACAGGACAGTATAAAGACTATTTTTTTATTAAACCTCTTGACTTTCGTAAAACAACAACATGACGAACAATTTATTGACAGGAAGAGTATAAAGACTATTTTTTTTATTAAACCTCTTGACTTTCGTAACCTCTTGACTTTCGTTAAAACAACATGAAGAACAATTTATTAACAGGAAGAGTATAAAGACAATTTTTTTTATTTAAAAAACTCTGACTTTTAGTAACCTTCTTGACTTTTCGAACCTCTTGACTTTCGTAAAACACAACATGAAGAACAAATTATTGACAGGAAGAGTATAAAGACTATTTTTTTATTAAACCTCTGACTTTCGAATAAACCAAAAACATGAAGAAACAATTTATGGACAGGAAGAGTATAAAGACTATTTTTTTATTAAACCTCTTGACTTTCGTTAAAACAACAACATGAAGAACAATTTATTAACAGGAAGAGTATAAGACTATTTTTTTATTAAACCTCTTGACTTTCATAAAAACAACAACATGACGAAAAATTTATTAACAGGAAGAGTATAAAGACTTATTTTTTTATTAAACCTCTTGACTTTCATAAAACAACAACCTGCAGAAACAATTTATAACAGGAAGAGTATAAAGACAATTTTTTTATTAAACCTCTTGACTTTCGTAACCTCTTGACTTTCGTAAAACAACAACATGACGAACAATTTATTGACAGGAAGAGTATAAAGACTGTTTTTGTTTATTAACCTTGTTGACTTTCGTAAAACAACAACATAAGACGAACAACAATTTATTGAAGGAAGGTATAAAGTACTTTTTTTATTAAACCTCTTGATTCGTAACAACAACAACATGACGAAACAACATTTATTAACAGGAAGAGTATAAAGACTATTTTTTTTTAAAAAACCTCTTGACTTTCGTAAAACAACAACAACAACGATAAATAACAATTATGACAGGAAGAGTTAAAGACTATGTTTTTTATTAAACTCTTGACTTTCGTAATTTAAAACAACAATGAAGAACAATTTATTAACAAGAAGAGTATAAAGACTATTTTTTTATTAAACCTCCCCCCCTTGACTTTCATAAAACAACAACATGAAGAACAATTTATTGACAGGAAGAGTATAAAGATTTTTTTATTAACCTCTTGACTTTCGTAAAACAACAACATGACGAAACAATGAGATTGACAGGAGAGTATAGACTATTTTTTTATGAACTCTGACTTTCGTTAAAACAACAACATTGACGAAAACATTATTAACGGAAGAGTATAAAGACTATTTTTTATTAAACCTCTTGATTTTCGTAAAACAACAACATGACGAACAATTTATTGACAGGAGAGTATAAAGACTATTTTTTTATTAAACTCTGACTTCGCACCTCTTGACCTTTCGTAAAAACACATGAAGACAATTTATTACCAGGAGAGAGGCATAAAGAAATTTTTTTGATTACCTCTTGATTCATAAAACTCTGACTTTCGTACCAGCTCTTGACTTTAGTACCATCTTGACTTTCGTAAAACAACAACAGATGAAGAAACATTTATTGACGGAAGAGTATAAAGGACTATTTTTTTTATTAAACCTCTTGACTTTCGTTAAAACAAAAATGAACGAAAAATTTATTGACAGGAAGAGTATAAAGACTATTTTTTTATTAAACCTCTTGACTTTCGTAAAACAACAACGTGAATTGCGCTTTGTAATGCAGTTACATTGGGCGAGACTACCTAGCGTATTTACTTTCCTACTTAACTGAAGCATGCAACATATGTCGGAAACTTATAAAAGGTTACTGAAGCTGTTCACGTAATCTGGACGGATAAAACTGCACACTTTTGATGCCGCCGTCACGAGTAAAGCCCACTCAAACATATGCGTTTGAGGGCGGTGCGTTCCGTAACGGCAAGCGGCTGCAGAACGTTGCGGAGAGCGTTTGCGCCAAGCTCGTAATCACATTTGCGTTTGCACGAAGTCGACCGCCAGTCAACAGCCAATAAGAACCCACAATCGTGCTTGCGTATTTTACGGGAATGGAATCCACATCATTCATAGGCGGCTTGTCGTCGGACGACAGCGTCGCACGTGGCTGGTTAGTTGGGGACAATCCCTCTGCCATTCAGCGCTTCCGTCCATGCTTGGAAACCATCAGCC
>JABSTQ010006774.1:0-22985 GCA_013358835.2 Ixodes persulcatus
TTTATTGTTGACCACGAAAGAAACCTTTCCAGAACCAAGTTTCCCATGGGGAAACTTGGTTCTGCATACATTATAAAACGTGCTTGGTGGCAAAATTGACTATATCGTTTATATACACATTGAACAGCAGAGGGCCGAGTATTCTGCCTTGGGGCACACCAAACTTCAACATTTGCAAAGTTGAAACATGATCATTCACTGAGACGCATTGCTTACGATGTTCTAAATATGAATGATTAATTATCGAAGGCGTGCCACGTATTCCATAACACGAGAGTTTATCGGGGGGCGTTGAATGGTTAAGACAATCAAACGCTTTACTAAGATCACTAAATATTCCCAGTGTCAGCCGTTTGCATTCTATATTGTGTAATATTATTTCTTTCTGTGATATCAAAGCGCTTTTCGTGGATTTTCCTTTGTGAAATCCGAACTGGGAGTCAGTTAGCACAGATTTCTGGATAACAAAATTTGTCTAAAGGATATAATATAATTTTTTCCACCCCTTTGGGAAATATTGCAAAAACCGAGATGGGTCTGTAATTTATTACTATATTTTCGTCTCCACCTTTATGCTAAACTGAAACTTACGCAAGTTTCATGTTATTCGAAAATTGGCCACTCGACAATGCTCTGATAAATATATATATACAAAGACTGGGGCCACCACATCGATTACGAATTTAACGGGCTTTATTTGCATATCGTCTATGTCATGGCGCTTACTGTTATTCAATCACATAAATACACGGATAACTTCCAAGTCGTCTGTCGGTTGTAGGAAAATTGTGTCTGCTACTCGGTGCGAGATAAACGAGGAAGCATGCTCATTGTGCGCGCTTGAAGGCAAGTTAGTAAAATGTCTGTTACAGAGCTGAGATAGTTGTATTCCGGACACGCTTTCACCAGAAAGTGAAAGCTCATCTATTGAATTCTTCTCCTTGCCGTGTTTAAGAAACTTCGTTTATCGACTGCCCAACAATCGCAGGACGCTTCTTGTGAGCGTCATGAAAAAGACGTTTGTGATACAGTCAAACGCCGCTACAACGAACGCTTCTACTACGAAATAGCCTGTACAACGCTTTAGTAGCCTGTACATCTGCTTTATTGGAGTCATTAAAGTGCGCGACGGATATAACGAAGAACTATCGCGGTCCCACACGCTTCGTTATACAGGCGTTTGGCTGTATTCTGTTTTTGATTTTTTTTAGTGCAGATGTGAGTTGATTGCGATACTTCTTGAAAACTGCATGGTCTCCGTCATCTTTTGAACAGAGGTGCGCCTGATATAAGTGATTCGTTTTCTTATCATTGTTAAAATAGGTGGCGTGACCCATGGTTTTCTTATTCGTTTTTAGCAGTAACCATCTTATATGGGAACGGTGCGCTGTATATCGTCTTAAAAATATTTATGAAATCATCGTATGCTTCGTTCACGCATTGCTTTGAGAAGACAGAAGTCCAGTCTGTTTACATGACTGTGCTTCGAAGGGTCCGCAGTTGGCCGTCGGTTATCGTTTGGAAAGTTAAGAGTCTATTAACGCTCCCCGATAAATCACGGGTTTGAAAAAAAAAAAGGTGAATGATCGCTTATGTCACTACTAATAATACCTGCACTGCGAACTATAGTATTTATATTGGTAATAAAAGCGTCGATACATCTTGGCGTAGAGTGGGTAGATCAGGGGGGGGGGGACACAATCCCATTGCAAAAAACACTACTACTGAGTGTACTACTCAGTCGTGACGAAAGCGAAGAGTTTCCCAAACTATTTACATTTAAGTCACCGCCCAAAACAAGTGAGTAATTATTCAAGAATATGAAATCAACATACCTCTCAAGGAAAGGCAAAAAAAAATATTAAAGTTATCAGCTGGCGGTGAGATACATAACAGAAAGCAGCTGACGTCCGTGTTTCACAGTTACGATGTCGCAGTCGTCTGTAATTTTGGTAAAGGCATCGAGTATTTCGCATATAATATCCTGCCTAACATAAATACAAACACCTCCTCCTCGTTTTCCGCTTCAATTTAAAAACAAGTGGTTGCAACCCGGAACAATCAGAACATCGTCATCTGTTACGTACCATGTTTCGGAAAGCATCACCACTTTAAACGAAACACAGAGCTGATCTAAAAGAGTAATGAAATTATCACTTTTACATTTCAAAGAGAATATATTTAAATGTAAGACCGTGCTCGAGTCTTTGATTCCTGCATATCGCTTTAGTTTAACAGGCAATAGAAGTTCATGATATTCGGCCATGAGGCTTGAGGTTAAAAATGCAAAGAAAAATCCTGCATTACATTGCAGTAGTACCAGCCTTAACGTTGCTTTCTGCACTATCGAAGTGGCGCGACGCTGGAAGTGGTGCAAAATATGGCCTGAAGACGCAGCCTTCTGGTCAGACAGACACACTCTTTATCGCTTCAAATACTTCTTTGTCACCGAGAATGTGAAAAGACATATAGTAAAGAAGTTTGGTTTACAATTTCGTGCATACGAAAGTTTTACCTTGCAAAACCACAGCGACCAAATCCTCAACGTCTTTCGTACTTATTTCAGGGTACTGTCTTGACACAAACAGAGCACTTCTTCGTGGAGCACGTTCAATCATGGCTATCTTTGATGTTTTCGAACTTCCGACAGAGGGCTTTACGGGCTTACGGCGGGTGACAAGGGTGAAGCCGACACCATCCACGGTGCTTCACGAAACGGAGTCTCATTGGGCTGTAGACGCAGCAGGTGGAAGGGGCCCAGTTGGTCCGATGGTATTCATCGAAGTGTCGGCTGGCAGCGGATTTCAAAATTTCGGTATGCTCTGCCGTCGGGAACTAAAGGCAGGAAACTCTGCAGTTGCAGAGGCGTAGGACAAGGGATGAGAACCGTCAGTTCTGTCTGAAATATTCGTGGAGCGTTGACTCACGAACAAAGAAACGTTCTCGTTGAGACAACGAACGTCTTGACGTAGCGAGACGTTTTCAGCTTTTAGTCGTGCAAAGTTGTCGACGAGCTCTTCCAATACCGTTTGAATGTCTTTCTTTGAAGTCGATGAACGTGCAGCACACGGAATGTCGTCGGTGGACGCGGCAGTCCGTAGTTGAAATCCTAGTCGTGGAAACTTCGTTGTCGTCGTTGTTTTTTCGCTTGACGCAATTCGCACACTTGTAATGGCACACCCCATCTTGCATGAGTGGGTCGTAGTCCTTATTGACGATATTAACACACTTGCAGTGAAAGCGAGTTAAACATACACAGAAAACAATCTGTTGCTGCTTGTGGTAAAATCCCGCGGAGCACCTGACACAAGTGTCCTTCTGCTTCGCCATTCGCGCAGCGAGTGGCGAAGCAGAAGATACTCAAGTCACCTCCGACACGAAAAGGCTCTAGCAAGCTTCGCATATCTAATTTTGAGGAACTGCCATCAACCGCACTGGCCTCACCAGCGACCTTTACTTTTTGTTGAAGCATTTTTGACTGGAGATCCTCTCTTTCGTCTCCTCTGCACTTCGCTCCAACATTCGAAAATTTCGTCGGCGTCCGTACCACAAGTTTCAATGGCCTTGGTAATCTCAGGCTTTCTCATGGCCTTTGTGAGCTTTAAGCTCAACTCTTCTGCCAAAAGCATTAATTCAGGCTTCACTATCGCTGCGAGATTCATCGTGCCAAGCTTTTGAAATCTCGAAAAGGTTTGGCTGCCTTCGTCTCGTTCCCTTGTCATCGGCACGGTTACAACTTACACATTGAACGTTTCGGCTGCTCGGGAACAAGAAGAAAGCCACAGGCACCCACCAACCGAGTTCGGAGGTCCGCCAGCGCCATCGATCCCGCCGCTGTCACCAGCTGTTACGTTTCCGGGCAGCCCACCGAGACGGCGACTGAAGTTGGTCTGACTGCGTTTATTTAAACTTGGCAGCAGGACGAGGAGAGCCTCGAGCTGCTAGGCGCAGCCGCTTTTATCGGTTCAATCATTGCAGTACGAGCCGCTGATGCAGCAGATTGACGGCGACGCCTTCACTAGCGTGGATAAGCGAGACCAACAAAACAACAACATAACAGCTACCAGATCCCTCACTCCTACAGAAGCACGCTACAGCCAGACGGCAAAAGTGGCTCTCGCCGGGACTTGGACTGTGCTCAGGTTCGACCAGTACCTACGAGGGCTTAACTTCACGGTGGAAGCAGACAACCTGCCTTTGGTAACCCTGCTCGGAGCAAAGGACTTGGAGTTGCTGCCACCGAGGGTGCAGCGGATGTGTATCAAGCTGATGCGTTATCAGTCCTGCGTCCAGCATGTGCCGATCAAGCCTCTAGCCACTGCCGACACGCTTTCGGGAGCTGCTTGCTTGGAACCGTCTTCTCCAGCAGTGTAGTCCATTTAACTCTTTGTCAAAAAGGTCTTAACGCTCTGCTATTTACCATCTCAAGCCAGGTTGACGAGGTGTGGCAGCACCAGGCCTCCGACGGTCAGTGTTCCAGGATCGTCGCTTTCTACCAAGAAAGGTGACCGGGCAGGCGAAAGCTGTCTCCCAATTTGGTGCCTTACTGGAAGGAGAGGCAGGCTGACTGTCGTCGATGGTCCACTTTTGGTGGACAGTCACTTGGTGATTCCTGCAGCTCTACGCCACAACGTCCTGGCACTCCTGAAGGACGGTCATCAAGGTCCTCGCCGCTGTTAGAAGAGAGCCCGAGAAAGCATCTGGTGGCCCAACCACGACAGCCACATCGAGCCTCTGGTCACCGGCGGTGACAAGTGCGCCCAAACAACGGTTATAAACTCGGAGCCCTTGATCTCGACGCCAACGGTGGATCGACGTGGAAACACCTTGGCATCGACTTGTTCCAGCTGAAAGGCCGCGAATACGTTCTTTCGTTGATGCGCTGTCTTGCTGAGCGTGTGGTCGTTGGTTCGAATCGCGGTAGACACGATTTTTTTTATTACTTTGTTGTATTAGTTTTTATTATTTTAAATACTTTTTCACCTTTTTGTATTAGTTTTTATTTTAAAGATTTTTCTCACCTTTTTTGTATTAGTTTTTATTATTTTTAAATATTTTCGAGTTTTTGCAGTCGTCGGCACCGTGCTTTAGGGTAACAATCACGCAGAAGGTGAAAATAAAAAGTGCGAGCCCAAGTTTGAATTGTTGCAATGCACAAACCGTGGCCCTCTTGTTTTTGGGTCAGTGTAGTAGGCAAACAGCGCAAGTCCTTTCAACGAAGAAAACAATGTAATAATAATGAGCATATTGCGAGCAAAATGGGAAAATGTGTAGGTGGTAAGCTGACACTGTGATGCAGCCAAAGTTTTCCTTCACCCACTATTGAAACAAAAATACCGCCATTGTAAGGCAGTAATTTAGCTGAGCTCATAGGCTACGTATTAAGCACATCTCTTAATTTCTGACTTCCGGAAAGCAGTATTCACTTTTTATTCTGGTAGATCAGTGCTATCCCCCGCGTGCCGCGTCAGTTTTACTTTTTTATTATGCCTAAACACGTTTTTATTCCTGAGATCCAAGTACAGCACGGATAATTAAACTAGCTTTCAGAGATGGTATCGTTCGGCGTTGTAACATTTATTTTTCGTATCGTCAAGGGCTGTGTTAAATCCACAACGCGTTGCTGCTTATCGATTTTTTGCGTTAAAAAAACGTTTTTATGTTCGCGTTCCTCTGGTGCGGTATGCCGTATAACATAAGCTATCAAAAAAACAGATATCGTTTGGCTATGTGAACATTTGGAATATTTCTGTTATATGATCGTAACTACAACAGAAAACAGTCAATTCCTGCCTGAAATAGCACATTTTCACACCCAATTTGACACCCTTGTAGCGTCATAAGCAATAAACACATCTCTTACTTTTCTAGTTTCTGGAAAGTAATGTTTATTATTGTTTTTGTAACTCAAGCCGCGTGCTCAATCATCCCACATGTTTTTTTGTTTTGTTTATTTCATTTTTAGGTTCCGCTATACCGTTTTTATATTTTATCAGAGCCAAACACGTGCGTCTACCGGCGGATTAAACTAGCTTCCTGAAAAAAGTATCGTTCGGCATTGTAAAATTTATTTTTCGTGGCGTAGGCGGTCAGATTCTCAAATCCTGGACTGCAAAGTTTCCTCACCGCATTGTTTTTTCTCGCGTTTTCGCGATAAAACACGTCAGCCTTGCCATGCTGGGATCAAATACGCCAGCGTTGGCAGTCATTTACGAAGGATTGATCAACGCAAACGTTTCCACTCGCTATTCATGAACCGTCACAGTTTGTCGGAATTTTAATGACTTGACTGCATAGTGAAAAAGGCAAAAAAAATAAAACTATGCCGGTCAGTAAACGGAACTTCCATGACGGGGCTCGCCAGGCTGAACAGCAAAGCGCCGATGCTGGCCAGTCACTGAACTTCCATGTAAATACTGGCCATCAAAGACAGCAAAATACCGATGCCGGCCAGCAACTTTTTTGTTTTTGTTTTCATACTTAAGGTTTCACATAGAGTCATCAACAAGGAGCCACCATGACCTAAACATTTCACCATTTTATGCACGCACTGACATGTTTAAATACAGTTTTTTCCCTAGATCAATTGAACATTGGAATATGCTGCCCGGTAACATCCGTTCCTTACCTCCAGACGAATTTCTGTGTGCGGTTGACAGCGGTTGATTCTATTTTACGATGTTTTGTTTTTTCTGTCCTATTCAATATTGAATTCTGTGATCTGTGATTTTTCCCCCACTCCTGCAATAGCCCCGACGGGGCTGCAGTATGTAAAAATAAAATAAAAAAAATAAAAGAGCATAATTAGGTGCAAGGTCTTTAACAAAAAGGCCGTTTAGCATAATTTGTAAAAGAATTTTATATTGTCACAAAAACCACGACTAGTATTGACTCTACTACAGCAAGTGTGTTGGCGAGGACACTCACATTGCATACCTATATTGATGAAAGCCCTTGAAATTGCCTGCATGCGCACCAAAATAGAATGTTGAGCATGAAGGCATTAACAAGGAGACCGCAGGAAAGCTATCAAAGATACTGAAATCACACTTTCCGATGGTGCGTACATCTAGCTGTGGCATCGAGTTAGTTTTTGTTTTGTTTGTTTTATGTGGTGAAAATTAGATAAAAAATGTTATTTGACAGTTATCAAGAATATATTTTTAAAATAATTAAAAAATAACAAAACGCAGTTTAAGCATAATAATGAACAAGTATTGCAGAGTGCATAAAAAAAGCTAGATGGAATTAGATGGCGATGACCAGCGCAAAAATCGCCGTGATGTCGCCTTTTTGGCGCCGCGTATCAGCTCGTTGTCTTCTCCGCTCTGAGCTCTGATCGACGCAGCTCGTACGGGATTGGGATGGATTGTTTGCAATTTGATGTTTCAACAGTACGCGTGAAAGTCTTCGGCATCAGACGGCTGATCCGATTTTCTTTTGAACAAGATATGGCAAAGTATGGTTTGTGCAAAGCGGATATTTTCAGTCTAGACTTCCTCCAATTTGCCTTTTAACCGAATTTGGCAAGAATGGTTTGTTCGAACCGCATATTCTGTGTCTGGAATTCCTTCAATTGTACTTTTAACCGGATTCCAAAAATCACGGTTTGTGCGAACCGGAGTTTGTGTGTCCGGATTTCTTTCACTATGACTTTTAACCGATAAGGAAAATCACGGTTTGTTTGAACCGGAATTGGTCTGTCTGAAATTCCTCCCATTTGACTTTGAAGCGGATTAGGAAAATCACTGTTTGTGCGAACCGGAATTCGTCTGCTTGGAACGCCTCCAATTTTACTTTAAACTGGATTAGGAAAATCACGAATTCAGCGAACCGGAACTTGCCTGCCCGGAATTCCTCCAATCTGACTTTGAACCGGATAAGGAAAATCGCGGTTTGTGCGAACCGGAATTCGTCTGTCCGGAATTCCTCCAATTTGACTTTGAACCGGATTAGGAAAATCGCGGTTTCAGCGAACTGGAATTCGCCTGTCCGGAATTCCTCCAATTTGACTTTGAAGCGGATTAGGAAATTCGCGGTTTGTGCGAACCGGAATTCGTCTGTCCGGAATTCTTCCAATTTGACTTTGAACCGGATTAGGAAAATCGCGGTTTCAGCGAACTGGAATTCGCCTGTCCGGAATTCCTCCAATTCGACTTTGAACCGGATTCAAAAATTCACGGTTTGTGCGAACCGGAAGACGCCTCTCTGGTCTGACTCCGGTTTGATTTTAGTCCGGATTTCACTTTTCGGACTGATTTCAAACTGCTATTTTTGCTAGGGTATAGTCTTCACGACGTAGCAAAGAATCCTTCCCGTGGTTTCCTTTCTTTTATATACTTAAAACTTAATACTGAACGCCCTGTATAAACGTTAAATTAAATATAAATTTTTCTAACAAATGCTGCCTTACTTAGATTTCCTCGTTACATTACTTAGATTCACTCGTCTGTGTGTAGAGGTGGAGTCTGTCATAGGTGTTGACAGTCTATACTTTGTTTCAGCTTAAGTCTAGACGCAGTTGATCCTACAAGCGCGGGCATGTGGCCCTGGACAGTGCTTTCAGAGCACGAGGGTGCGTGCTTGGCAGGGATGCTGAAAGCCCGGAGCTCGCGCTTGTAGCATCGGCTGCGTCTGGATTTAAGCTAAAACGAAGTATACCTACTGCAGATGGGGACTTCGGGGGGCCAAACCGAACGATCTTGACCAAATAGGTCTGCGCACTTTTATGTTATAGATGTACACACATTTATCTTCTCGTATATCTTTTTTCTTTCTTCCGATCTACTATTTATCCAGGAACGAACAACTTATTTAGACACTCGAAAGGCTAATTTCACGTCAAACTAGTGGTTTACAGCCAGAGCTCAATCGATCTAACCTAATTTATATATATCTCAAAACTCACTTTCGTATGATCTGACGCTGCAGTTTAGCAGTTGCTAGTTGGTGTTTTGGCTTCTGGAATATATTAAAGAACAAACATGCTTTAATTAACTTAAAACGTCAATTTTCCTAGGGACCAATCTAGACTTGAGACATTAGCGGCAATGCAAAAAAGCCTCGCGGTGGGCTTTTTTTCCTGATTCACTGGAATCGAATTTAACTTGGTATTTCGCAGTTACAACGCCAAACACCGCAGTTTACACCATGCTTTACTTCCCGGGCGAGTGACGTCGCGAGAAATTGCAAGTTAAACCGCACCATGTGAACCAGGCGTTAGGGACGTTCGATGTTTTAAAGGAGAGAGGTTTCGAAGAAAAGTGTTTTGACTTCGCACAATTGTTCTCTGGTTCCTTAAAAAAAAGATTTCAAATGTTCAATGAGAACGCTTTTTCACTTTTAATATAAGAATACTTAACTCATTAGTGAGCAATAGAAAATATGTGGCTTTTATTTCTAACTTTCGATCAAGAAAACTGTGCTTTTTATATTTTGTTATAAACAAATTCAACCCCTAGCGTCATTTTTCTCCTAAGTTATGGTGAGTAGCATGCAAAGAGGATTTTCGCAATCTATGTAAATTGAGCTAAATCTATGGGACTATGAATGTTTTTATCTTTAATTTATTTTGGGATCGCAAATCACGTAGGTTCATCTTAATTGGTCGTCGTTGCGCCAAATTTTATTTTGTTACGCGTCAAACTTCTTAATACCTGGTTCTATATGATTCTAAAAATTCTAAAAACTGTCAGAACATGTAACTGGTGAGGTTAAAGTCTCCATCCCGAACCACGAGAATGAATAGATTGATGCCTAAGGCTGAACACATTTCCTCTGGTGGCGGCTTGCGCTACTTAGTAGCAGGGTTTTAGGGTGCATCGAATAAGCTAGCGCTGCTTCCAGGGTGTGGCTATGGATTAACTAATGCCAACGGGTCAGTCTGACGCAAAGGGGCCACATTAGGTCCTGCTGCTTCATTGCGCGCGGATTTAGTTCATCTGTCAAAAAGCTGTTCTTGTGTGATTTCTTGAACATTGACTCAAGGAAGCGCGTATGAAAGCAACCAAAATATTGAACTAATATAGTCGGTTTCTCCACTTTGGACGCGACGCTGGCATTAAGGCACTATATGAGACAAATTACGTTACGACATCTATCGATGGCAACAAATGGCTGTCTGCTGACCCTCTTTCTCTGCACGCAGGCTTAATTCAGGAAGGCATCGGCGTTCCTCCTGGCGGCCACAAAAGGAAAATTCTTCTTCATGGAAATCATAATCAGTGTGCCCAGCAGCTGGCCGCCAATGGGCCGCAAGAAGGTGTGGGAGGACCTGTTTAACCAAGCCGACGTCCAGGTGGCCTCCGGCTTGAAAGAACCGGACACTCTGAATTCGAGTCGTTCTTTTCCGGGGGACTCTAATCCGGTCCGGTTGCCGTCCGAGTTTATCCGCGACTTGAACTCAACAGTAACCAAAAAGTTCGGGAAACCAGGTGAGCGACTGAGCCGCGCTAAAAACGCTGGGTGTCAATGAGTATCTTAAGTAAAAACGAATGCAGTAAAATATACTACCTTTGTAATGTTATGAATCTCTCGCAAAGGGAGTATATGTTGTTTTCACTATGCATATATTACACGTATATTTTTTATGTGCACAGTATAGCTCCCAGACTGTGCTCGCTCGGACCCTACTCCTCGGTTACTAAGTCCAGTATTAAATGTCAACTTCTGACACTAAAATATAGCAAGACTATTCTTGAAGTGATCATTTATTTTATGAAGGTACAATAATAGTATTCTTTTAGTGAACTGGATTTCCATCAAAGGTAGGAACACGTTTTGTTAAAAAAAGGTTTACAAGATGGACTTACCGGTGGACGGATTGATCACGTAACTACATATCCATGAATCGTCCATCTCCCAAGCGCACTCACATGAAAGCCGTGACGAGATGACGACAGCGAGGACGGGCCGAACCACTTCGCGAACCAACAGTGCCGCAAAACGAGCTCACTGTGGTGCCGCTCTCCAAGAGAGAAAACGATGTTTGTCGCTGCGGCCGCAGCGGCAATATGTCACTGCAAAAATAGAGTCGTCGTGTTTCGCTGTTACGTACCAAGCAAGACAGAATACCGTAAAAGGCTAGCGCAAAGCGCCCCTAGATTTTCTGATCCGTGGGTATAACTATGGTCCCGCTCGAGGAAGCTCGCTGTAGACAGTCACTGAATCCTGAAAGAGTAGCGCTATTGCCTTCCCTGCCTGCTGCAGGACACAAATTGGCCCTAACATAGTGACGACCGAACTTTCGCAAGGCTTTTGGCTGATGGGTATTTGTTGCCATGGTAATCACCATTTCGTTTTCTTTTCCCCACATCGAAGCATCAAAAACGTCACGTCCAAGTCCGATATGAAGCATCATTGCACTAAAAGCGATATTTGCCAATATAAACGTCATTGGCACTGTGTATGCAATCAACGAAGAAAGTATGCTATTTCCACAGATTTTTTACAATAACATTCGTCTTGCACCTTTCAAGAAAGGCAAATTATGTTTCCATGCAACGAAGCACAGATGCCGCATGTGAAGCCAAGATGCAGGCTTGCTTGGCCGTTGTGGATAAACAATCTGGGCATACAGAAAATGTCTTTACAAAGCAACTTGTCACCGCGAATTCGGATCGGCTCACTAAGAATAGAGAGATCGAGGACAAATCGCTCATTCAAAGGACTAAAATGGCGAACATACGGACAGTTTGCCGCTACTTTCCTTGGATCTAGTTACTTTATACGATAGAAGCGGCGAAGCACTGGCCTCGCAGAGAAAAATTTTCAAATGCATTCACGCTCAGCTTGCTCGGGCACAACACTCCAGTACACAAGAGCCGGAAACACGCTCTATGTAAATATTGGTTGGCTGGGAGGGCCGGAAATATCGCAGCGTGCTAGATGAGTTTTCCTAGAAGCTTCTTGACATAAACCCGGTGAAGTATCAGAATCTCGAGCGCGTCAGAGACAAAATTCCAGCAGCTCCCATCAAGCGTGTAACTAAAAATCGCGTGACAAAGCTGTAATGAAAACACCACAAGTGGCCATCTTTTTTCTGCCCGTTTTCGAGCACAAATTAAACAGTTAAAACCTTACAGTTTGCCGGGGGTGCTCGAAAGTGTTCTTTAGAGCGGGAAATGGTTCATAGAAGGCCACCTTATAATATACCGCTCACCATTTAGCCATCAACGTTTAGCCTTTTCGCATGGATGATATTTTAGCAGTAAATGTTTTGATGGCATTTGCTCGTCTTCCTCTTCATACAGAGTACCATCTAATACATCACTGGGCCAACCACCGCTACGGCGTCTTCGCGGAGAACGCTTCCTCTCCCGACAAGGCGCTGTACTGCAGTCACAACAAAGTGAGTGTACGCTGCATTCCGGAATTTCCCCAGTGCCTCCCATGTGGAAACCATGATACGAAAGCTGACGGCCGAAGACCGGATGAGCCAGCCTTCCAGCACGCAAATTTCTCTACTCAGTGAGATACCGGATTCTCTCTCTGACGAGGCGGGCTCCAAAAAGTAGCTATTAGGGAATTTTCGCAGATCGTTTTGGCAGTCTCGCAACGCTTTCCGCAACCCGGTACGATACCCGGAACTCTACAGTCAAGGCCATTGGCGCGCAGGCGCAGTAGCGGCTTCTTCATTGCGGAGGACTTAGCGGAGGGAGAAACGCGGTTTTCGAAAACTGCTGGTTGAGTTTACGAACATTTCTTTCCGTAAGACTCCTTCCGTTTAAAATTGCGATCATCACGTCGAAAAGCTTACGCATGCAAGGCAGAGTGAGAAACATGTGCCCTTCTTGAGTCAATGTTGGGCACGTGGGTCGGTCGCGAGAGAGTGAGATGCATGTGTTGTTCTCCTATTCTTATCGCTCACATGCACGGGTCGGCGTACAAAGCGCTCTCTGGATATGTCACTCCTCACAATACTTCGCAAACGAAGGAGTTGTCTGAAAAGGAGATAGCTCTACAGAAGTGGCTGCTGAGCAGGGCTGCCAACACGGAAAGCCAGAATTTCCCCAGCGGACGCCTGAAATTTACCTATTTCTGCCGAAATTTCCCTCGCTTGCCAAGATGATCATATAATAAATGTTCGTTGTTTTCTGCATAACTTCCATTCTTACATTGAGAAATATATGTAGAGTGCAATTTCGTCTGCTTCTTGTACAGGGGTTGCGACGATGTCAAAACGCCGAGCTCTAATTGACTGTTTGAAAAAAATAGTGGGGAATAAAATAAAAAAAAATAGTTCTGTAATGGACAGCCGCAGACTTTCTCCGCGATCCGACGTGAACGCAGGCGGGGGGCCGGCTTAACACGCTCCTCAGTGATACACGTCCCGTCCGAATCCGAAATCGAAGATCCCGCGCGTTGCTATGTGTGACGGCTGCAGCGTTTATTTCCACGAGCAGCCAATCCGGCGTGAGCGGTGCTGCTGGGGTGTCTGCTGGGGTGTCTACCGCCTGCTCCGTAAAAATATACGCCGCGGACTGCTAAGAAAAAAAAAGGATCGCTTTTTGTGCGACAACAAAAATGAACTACTCGTCACCTAATACTCAAACTCCATCCCAATATAGTGCTTGTGACAAATACGAGGTAATTGTTTTCAATGATAAACGTTGTCTGGTTTCGAAATCAAAATTTAGTTCAGAAAATATTCTGCGAATATATCGGGTCCCCTTTTTCTGCAACAGAAGGTTCTTGTCTCCTTGTATTCTCAAAGTCTGCCTGCATTCTTTCAGAGCGCAGCTCTTAAGCGCGATCCAAACCAACGCGTTCTTGTACGCGTGTAGACCGTGCGGCTCACGGAAATTGCGTGTTTCGTGACGTCGCGCTGATTCCGTGCGTATTCCTGGCGCGCATAGAAAGTTGGATGCTTTCAAGTTTTTCTGAACGCGCTGTGAGGCAGTAGGGCGCTCCTATTTCCGGCCAATCGGTTTGGGGCACTAGTTCCCGGCTCCGCGTTTCTCCGCCGTCTGGCGCAGATGCTCTCCGCTCGCCCGAATCCCCACTGTCCTAACCAACCCGCATTTATGTGACTCAGAAAGCGCACCGGAAGCAGCAAAAACGCTTCGAAATACGCAATTTCCGGGAAGCGCATGGCCTACGCGCGCACGGAAACACGTTGGTTTGGATCGCGCTTTATCCGCCCGTTTCCGGCTTGAACGGCGTCGCCATTGGCGTAACCGTGCGTTGCATTATTGGACGCTTACCATAATCACGTCACACGTGACGTCACGTGTGACGTCACGAGGGTAAATATCTCCCGCTGAATTTGTCGGGAAACTTTTTGCGCTAAATTTAGCGGGACGTTTCCCAAAATAACGTAACACGCGACGTCACGTGTGACGTCACGTGACACCACACGTGAGTTTTCATCAACGTTACTAGATTACCTCAGTTGTGGAACTCCCGCGGAGGGGGGTACCCCCCTCACTCACCTCAATCCGCCTAGAGTCATTCGAAGCGCCATCTATATTTTCGTTTCATAACTGTGCACACTGATCTCAATGACAATTGCTGGATCGCGTTTGACCAGCACCGCCTATGGACGGGAATGCGGCCACGGTCGGCCATCTTTTTGGTAGAGTTATATCATCTCTAGCCATCATAGTAATATGGCGAACAGCGCAATGGCGGCAGGCTGCCATAACATAGCCGTATATCTAGTACACTGTACCGTGGGTGATATTTCGTGCTTGATTGAAGTTGTTCGGCGAAGAAGATTCTTGAAACCCGGCGTGAACGGTAGCCTCGTCTTTGAGAACCCGGCGAAAGTTCTACGAAAGCGCAGCACCGGGGGAAAGCAGCGCAGCTCGCATCGAAAGCAGACTACGTACCGGCGTCTGCTTTCGATGCGTGCTGTGCTGCTTTTCCCCGGTGCTGCGCGATTTCGTGAAACTTTCACCTGGTCCTCAAAGACCGGGCTACCGTTCACGCCGGGTTTTAAAAACATGTTTCGTCAAACAATTTCAATCAATCACGGAATATCACCCACGCTATTTTGATGGCAGCCTGCCACCACAACTGCCAAAACGCCGTCTGCCATGGATGGATGATGGTGGCTGCCAAGTGGCTTCAGCAGCTGTATCTTGGCTAGAGGTGATATAACTCTACCAAAAAGATGGCCGCCAGTGACCGCACTCGCGGAGCGGGCAAACGCAATCCAACAATTGTCATTGAGATCAGTGACTGTGCATTCTAAAGAGCACAGCTGAAGCGCCAAATGGCTATCACAACGCCGCCATTTCTCCCACAGCGGTCACTCTACGAACTGCACGTGACATCTATTTTTGGCTTTAATCGGGTTACAGGGGCTCCACTCCCGTCTCCCTAGCGGACGCGCCGCGAAATACCCCCACAGTTAAAATGCGCCTAGGTCGGGACGCGCTACCTGAAATCCCCGCTGAGGCATGGTTGTATAAAAACTATATTAATTGTGCTGCAAAACCTTGAAAACTAAAAAATTAGAAAACATCACCCGCCCCCATTTTGTACTAATCTCCAATAAACGTTACTACAAAAAGAGTTTTTTTCGTTGGTTTTTACGTTTCTAGTGACGTTGAAACGAACGTATCCCGATTCAGTTACCAAAGCAGCCGTCCGGCGGCGCGTCGAGCGAATCTGGGCGAGTCGTGGTGAGTGAGGGGGGGTACTGTTCGTGCATGCAGCGTCTATGAACAGTTCCGTAACTGAGTTAATCTAATAACGTTGGTTTTCATATCACGTGACGTCACACGTAGACTCAGCAGAAATATTTCCCGCTACATTTAGCGGAAAAAGTTCCCCGCTTAATTTAGCGGGGAAATGTTACCGCTAAATTTAGCGGGAAACTTTTCCGCTTAACTTGGCACAAAAAATCCCCGTAAAATGTAGCGGAAAAAATTCCCGCCAATTTAAGAGGAAAAATTTCCCCTCCAAATTTAACAGGAAAATGTTACCCTCGTGACGTCATGCGTGACGTAACGTGTGACGTCACGTCCTCTCTTTCCGTTCCCTCCCCCTCTCGTCCCCTACCATTTTTGTGGGTAATTTTCACTAAATCTCCCGCTAAATTAAAAAACATAACTTTTTTCCTCTAAATTTAACGGGGAATTTTTTCGCTAAATTTAGTGGGAACCGTTTTGTCACTAAATTTAGCGGAAAAATTTTCCGCCAAATTTAGCGGGAAACAACCCGCTCAATTTAACTGAAACATTTTCCCGCAAAATTCTAGTGGGAAATTAGCAAACATTTACCGCTAAAGGGGAGGGGAGCAAGACGAGGAGGGGAGGGTACGAAGGGGCATACCCTCCACTCCGCACCCTTCCCTCCTCCTCCTCAAGAGCTGCGCTCTAATCCGGCATTACAGGGAATTGTAAACGGCTTTCATTTTTTGTGATATAAATATTTGTAAAATTGCTATTGACCTTTGAATAAGACAGCGTGTTATCTTTCCGTTATTTCTTATTTTCTCAGATGGACGCCACAAGATGCACTGAACAGATCGGGTTCAAACTGAGCGACGCCCATGGGTCGGTTTGTCCCAAAAATGATGCCTGCACGGGCATGAATGACCTCTGTGACGTCGCCTTTCATCAGGAAAAACCGCCAGCTCCAGCGTCTATCATGTTCCTGCCGTACCTAAACGGGGTAAACTTTCCTTCTAGAACGCTGTCTTTTAGGCCAACGGAATTTCACCGTCCCTTCACTTTTCTGTCTAATTGTTGCTGGGACGTCATCACATGCACCCAGGTGCCTGCTGTTGCTTTTATTTTTAAGGGAGAAAGAGGAGTTAAAACTGAACGCTAGTCTTTTTCAAGAAAAGAGGGACAATAAGTATTGTTTTCCCACTTAATTTCAATTTTTGAATACAAACATGAATGAAAACTTGTCATGCTGCCTCAACACAATTTACGTGAAATACTCAACAATTGTAAAACATTCTTTCAAGTCCTCACAAAAGCATTCGCTTTCATTCTTTTCGTATTTTTGTCTTCCTTGCGAGGTGTCCCAGTTCTGCGACCAGGACACCCATAATCCCGATGCTCTTAATATTCAAAACGAACGCCACCAAGGGGTGTCCACCTGGGATGTGATAACCAAACATGATGACTTTCTTCGGTAAGATTTGTTCAACTAACTTGGTAGCATGAAAACAAACAACGCGTACACAACAACTCGTGTTTATGACGTCACGGTAAGACACTCGCCCGGGCTGGGGCACAAAGTAGAGTCAATGAATTGGTTTCCAGTGTACCGAAACTCACAAGCTTTGTTTCGGAGTCGCGCCGTAGCGCTCAATTTCATTTATATCCGTGCCGCCATCGTGGATCCTTGCATAGTTCACTGTGCGATAACTGTACTCTTAACGTGCCGTTGGCGTTGTCGACGGGTCTTTCAGGTGAATGTGCGGTGCTGTGGATAGCACTTTAAGGTATTTACGATATCAGTTACATTACAGTCGAATTGCGCTTGTAATTATTACCCCAGATAGGTGTGACCGCTAACCTTAGGTTAATGACCCCAGGGTAGCAGTCATACCGATCCTGTACAATATCTAATTTTGAGATGAATTACCTCTCACCGTATGAATATCCAGAAAGACAAATAATTCAGTCTATTAGGGTAGTCTGTGTTCTGGTATCGTTGCAGCCGCGAAGCTTATCGCCTAAAGCTGAGCCGCTTATATATGCCATCGCACTGAGCCACTCGCACTTTTTGTTGTGTTTATAATGTTTGAGTATGCAAAAATCGCCGTTCACGCAGAATATCCTTTTATTCATTTATTTACAATTGCATAAAAGGATTTAAGGACTGAACAGGAACAGGATAGCATAAAACATTGCCTCAAGCTCCTGTGATAGCTTGAAAATTCCGTTGCTGACCAGACGATGCTTGGAGCGAAGTACAGCAATGATTTTCTGACGACGATGCTCGAGGCAGTTGGCAGTCAAGGCCATCTCTGCAGACGGTTAACGCTGACAAATAAATCTCACCGTGGCTTTCTAGAATGGCTCGATATCCATTCAACGACTTTCTAATTGGGAAACACCGAGGATGTCTGCGTCATCATTCATGCTTCCTGAGCAGCAAGATACATCACTTTCACTCGGGACATCGAAAGAGATACCTGTCAAAGACAGTGCGGTCAAAGATTCATTTGCGTTTTTTTTTTTTCACAAGGCAGATAAAGAGTATAATCAATAAAAATACTCATAATATATTCACTTAAATGCCCATTCACACAATCAAATCACTTGTAATCGTTTACTCTTTGGCAGAATTTTATATTCATTTGAATACAGTTCTTAGGAAGTAATCCCAAGACTAATGGGTCATTCCACGTGAAACGTCCCAGACGTTGCGCTCGACCACCTCCGATTTCTAAAAATAAAATTCATGGGCTTCGGCCACGATGTCCGTAGCCATACCCTAAAATAGTTTTGACGAAAAAAAATTTGTGATGACGTGAGCGCGATTTTAATTTTTGAAAACAGCGTGAAACTAGGCATCACTCAATAATTCACGAAAAATCAGCTTTTTTATGAAACACCCAACAATATTTTTTCTTAAATTTGCACGGTTGTCGACTTACAATGTGGTTGGGCTTGTGCACTTTTGTTTAATTTAAATATTTTTTTTTTAAATATATAATTTCATTCAAAATAAACATTTTTGTCATTTTATTAAAAAATATATAATTGCTCCCGGAACCTAATATAACCTTTTACTGGCTGCCCTCTAGGTATATAACTTATAAAAATATTTTAAACCGCTCAATTAAACATCGTGCAGTAAAAAAAAAATCCTGAAGTTGCCAAAAAGTGCGTTTTGACGCATAAACAGCCGTTTATTCCACCCTGAAGTGGTCCAAGTAAAAATACAAATTATGGTGGGTTTGTAAGAAAAACTGATCGTCTTTTGATTCTGAAAGTTAAATCAGAGTAATTATTGTTTAAAGCGAGAAAACAATTTTTGAAGTTGAACTCTCGCACCACTACCCGGCGTCGCTTCTTAACGCCTCTTCGCCGCACAGCACGCCACCTGCGACGATAGCCGAAGCGATTAGGTCCAAAGAAACAACGGAGTTTGCTGCCCGCTTCCCCTCGTCCCTCTTTTCTGGCTGTAAGGGACGAAACGGCGGGTATCGTGTACTAATCGGAGGTGCCGCCAGTGCGTCGCCATAGCAGGCCCGTTGTGCCCTTTGTACCCGAGGGCGGCTCCTCACACTCCGAAACGCGATGCCTAATCGACGGGCGGCATCAGCTGACGTGGACTTCTTCATGCCATGCCAAAGGTTCCACGGCGACCTCCGATTCCTAAAATAAAATTAATGGTTCTTCACCATAATGTTTGTGGTGCTTCTCTAAAATATTTTTGACGAGAAACAAATTTCATGGGGTGATGGCGGTTTGAACTCGTAAAAAAGGAGTGAAACTAGGAGTCATTTATTAATTGATGAAAATTAAGATATTTGTATAGAACAGTGGACTATTTTTTCCTAAAAACCACATGGTATTTTGATTGTTGTGTAATAAGGATGATGGATATTCGGCTGAAGCAATTTAAAAAAAAAAGTAATATATGAGAATTTTAGCCTTTTTGACAGTTTGGTTACAAACTATCTCGTTGCTGCAGGTGATTAAAAATTCTTATTGGCAACTTTGTGAATATACTGCACAAAAAAAATTTTTTCGGGCCCTACAACTAAATATTTTGCAGAAAAAACAACTTAATTTGTGCAAAATTTCGTTCTGCCGTTTAAAGAGCCGTCAATTCTGCCTTGAGGTGGTCGAAAGACAAATGCGAAACATGGTGACTTTTACAGAAGAGTTTATTGCCCTTTGTTCTTGAAAGTTTAATTAAAATAATTTTGTTCTAAATACGAAAAAAAAACATTTTGAAGTTGAGCTTTTACGTCGCAACCTGGCGTCGTTGCTTGTGCCTTTTCTCTGCACAGCACGGCACCGTCGAGCCCGGCGAAGCGTGCGACGGTGTAACTGTGTGCCCACGCAGGTAGGGAGCAAGACCTTGAGTTGTCGGGTACATCTTGGTGAAAAGGGGCTGTTTTTCACTCTTGTTGCTTTATGGCCTTTCCCATTTCGACCGTCTTACGCTGCGATGTCCTCCTGTGATCTTCCTGTGTCTTGATATCAGGAGATGCTTAGCTTTTCAATAGGGGAGTACCACACATGCAGCTGGACTGGTGTCACAACCGTGTCCGTTTGCAGTCTTCGCCACACAAACTCTTCTTCCTTTGTCAGTTCCCTGCTAGGTCCAGGAAACTCCATCCTACCCTGCCTTATGACCTTCGAGAATTTGTAATAGGGTAGCCCATAATCCGATGCCTCTGGGGCCGGGGGTCAGTCCCGGATTAGCGCATCTCGGGCCGCGGCATTCGCCGCCTCATTGACCGCTTGCCCCATATCGCCTAAAGCCCAGATCACATGATCCTCCACAACATTAACCTTCGTTAAGATTTTCATCGCAGATCGTCCCAGTATACAGCGAGCGTAATTTCTGCGTGCTTTTTGAGAGTCAGATATTATCGTAGCCCTAGACCTGCACACGATCGCCAAAGCAATCGCTGCCTAGTCCGCTTGCTCCACCGAGCGCGCCCGAATCAGAGCGATCCTTAGCGCACTCTCCTGGGCACCAGCCACACCAATTGTCGCTATGCCCGACACAGGACCGGCCCCGTCTACGTACAGCGTGCCTTCCCTGCTGTCCCAAAACCGAGACAAGGCTGCGAAGCGCGCCTGTCTCCGTTCTACGTCCCGGTCAAGGTGCATGTTCCGAGGAATTCTGCTAAACACGAACCTTTGTCTTACTTCGTAATCCATCTCGCCCCCGTTCTCTTCCCCCTCTCGAGAGCCTCCGGGTGCCGCCATCTCAAGTTTGTCTAAAAGCTACCTACTGTTAGTCGTCCCCTCAAGCCTCCTGAGCTGGGAGATCAATTGCGCTTCATGGAGCTCCTCAATGCTGTTATGCACCCCCAGTTTGAGTAGCCTCTCCGTGGCTGGCCTTTCCGGTAGCCCCAATGCATTATTATAAGCCCCTCGTATAAAGACATTTAGTCTCTGCATCTCCGTCTTGTTAAGTTGTAAATACGGAGTATCATGAGTCAACCTGGAGATAATGAAGGCCCGGACGAGCTGGACCGCCTCCTTCTCCTTGATCCCATGCTATTTATTTCTAATCCTCCTCAACATACCACACACCTACGTAGTCATGGTGTCCAGTCTTTCCAGGGTTGGCTTGTTCCCTCTGCTTGCTGATTGTGCTGCCCCAATATCCTCACACCCTCCGGCTTCGGCACAGCCATGCCCCTATCCTTATGTCTATATGCTCGCACAATCTCCCCCTCGGATTGTGAAAAATAAATAGCTCGGACGTTTCCGGAGCACAGTGCAAACCACACTCTCTAGCATAGCAATCCACAATGCCCGCCGCCCTTTGCATGTGCTCCTCAATTTCCCCATCGCTGCCGGCCCTGCACCATAGAGGGATATTATCCGCGTATATCGCGTGTTCCACCCGCGGTACGGCCCCCAAGGCTCCAGGCAGACCCCGCATGGCGAGGTTGAAGAGCAGCGGAGAGAGATCTGCTCCCTGCGGTGTGCCCCTAGGGCCCAGATTGTAAGTCGTAGACTTAATATTGCCTTCTACGCCGATTATTCTAGAAGCTCCGCGTGGCGAGCCGAAGTCAGTTTCGCCGCAGCGTTCGACTCTGCTGTCGCGCCGACTTCGACACCCGCGACGCTCTGCTTTCCTCTGTTCCCTTTCTTTACTTTTGGGCACAAGTTCGCCCCATTAAACGTTTCAGTTTCCTCAGTTATTCTTTGTTTCACCTTGTCATTCATGACAATATCCCCAAGCGAGAGTGTGGCCGTCCTCCCCGTGAGTAAACTTCGCACGTAATCGTACGTCCTCCTGCCACAGTTGATTTGGCTGAGTTCCCGGAGGATACTGTCGTGAGAAAAATTATCAAAAGCCCCCTTCAGGTCCAGCGCGACTATACATCTCGTCTGTCACTTCCGAGGGTCCTCCAGAATATCCTTATACATCCACAGCAGCACATCCTGCGTAGATGTGGGAGGTCTAAACACGAACTGTGTGTTCGGAAGCAGCTGTCTCTCGTCGTTGTACCACATCAGTCTCGAATTTAGCACCCTCTCAGACGCCTTCTCTAAACAGGACGTAAGCGAGATCGGGTGGAGATTTTCTAACTTTAGCTCTTTCTTAGGTTTTGGAATAAAACGAACAGCGGCCGTCTACCACGCCTGCGGCGTCACCCCCTCTTCCCAAAAATACTCATTAAAGTGCCGCACCAGATCCTCCAGATCCCCTTCTCCCTGGTTGTAGAGAAGCTTGGCCGTGACGGAGACCGGACCCGGCAGCGTTCTCATCACTCCCAGCTCGTATTCCAACTCCCCCCCCCCCCCCCCCACTGTAGCAGGTCTGTCCAACTCAGGGTTTTCCTCTCCCGACTAGTCCATTTGCTCCTCCGGCGGCTCGAGGCAGAGATACATCCCTGCAAGTCGGTTCAGGATCTGCTCTTGATCCCCTTGACATTTGAAGATCAACTCAGCGACACGTCTGCTCGTCGCAGACCTAGTTCTGCCCGGGTTGTTAGCCGCCCTGAGGAGCCTCCACGTCTGAACTGTATTTAGACTTCCCCTGATGCTGTCATATAGACCATACTAAATTTGCCTGGCAAGCCTATCCGCGTAATCCTCGGCCTTATCCGTGATTTCCAGTATCCGCTTCTTAAGATTCCTATTATGGCGCTGCCTTTTCCACCTCTTGGTCACTGCACGTCGGGCCCCTCACAGATGCAGAAGATGCGTGTCCACCTAGGGATTCTTGTCCGTAAGGTTCATCTTCGTAACGAAAGGTTTCACACTGGCTACCACCGACTTGGTCCACTGCTCGATACTGTCAGTCGTGACCGTCGTTTCGCCTCTCTGCCTTCACCACCGTATACTAGTCCGTGATCTCTCCCTGCCTAT
>JABSTQ010006775.1:0-14792 GCA_013358835.2 Ixodes persulcatus
GGGGGGGGGGGGGCTCGCGCGGGTTATGGGACATTTCCGTAATGCACCTCGGGGGGAGGGGGGTCACGTGACCTCGAGGGGGGGTCACGTGATCTCGGGGTGGGGGGTCACGTGACCTGAGGGGCCACGTGACCCCCCAGGTCACGTGACCCCGGGGGGGGGGGCTCGCCGCGGTGCATTATGGGACATTTCCCATTATGCACCTCGGGAGGAGGGGGGTCACCGTGATCTCGGGGGGGGGGGGGGGGGGGGGGTAACGGTGACCTGAGGGGCCACGTGACCCCCCCCCCCTCCCCCCCCCCCCCCGAGGTCACGTGACCCCGGGGGGCTCGCGCGGTGCATTATGGGACATTTCCCATAATGCACCGCGCGGTTACGCCGACGGCGACGGCGACGGCGACGGCGACGCCGCTCAAGCCGGAAACGGGCGCCTAAGAGCTGCGCTCTAAAATTGTTGCATTGACAGGGCAGTGTCTGCTGGGGCATTTTGTGATGGAGCTATCATTCACCCTTTCCCTCATATCGGGGTGTTTCTGCCTTACTGAGTTTCGCAAATGTCGGGAAAGTCCCAGGTAAAACACCTGATTAACAGATTCACCAAGAGGAACAAACTCGGAGTGAACAAAGCCCACATTTTTCTGTGTTTTCCTCAGTTGAGGGTCACCCAGAACGAGGTTGGTCATTGATCAATAATTCACCAGTCTTAAAGCGAGAAAACCACTTTTAGACGATTTCTTATTAGCATCTTCTTTGTAAGCTCTCTGAAGCATTACAAGAGTTTCCGGCAGAGTTTTACAGAAGGCAATTTTTCACAGCCGCCTGTTGTTCCGTCATATCAGACATTGCAAAAAAATTAAAAAAAAAAAAACAAGAAACAATTTTGAAGTGCTTGTAAAAAACTGAAAGCGGTTTACAACTCCCTGTAACGCCGAATTGGAGCGCAGCTCTTGAGGAGGAGGAGGAGGGAAGGGTACTCAGGGGAGGGTATACCCCTCCTGATCCTCCTCCTTCTCCTCCTCCCCTCATCCTTCAATCTCCTCCGGGGGGGGGGGGGGGGGGGGTCACGTGCAACTCAGGTTGAATTCAATGCAAGTTGCATGCAACCTGAGGAAACTCAGGTTGCAATTAATGTAAGTTGCATGCAACCTGACACCCTGAGGCAGCTCAGGTTGCATGTAACCTGAGTTGTATGCAACGCGCGGTTACGCCGACGGCGACGCCGAGGCTGACGGTGACGGCGACGGCGACGCCGCTCAAACCGGAAACGGGCGCCTAAAGACTGAACTCCATGGGACGAATATGCTGCGAATAACCGACGAATTTTGCCCGGCGGCTTGTGCTCTGCGCGTGGAATCAACACAGTGGCTGCTACGTCGCGCGCAAAGCGAGCGTGCCGTCGGGCGGCGTTCGCCAGTTATTCGTCACAGAATTCGTTCCATGGAGTTCAGCCTTAAGAGCTGCGCTCTAAAAATATTTATAGCAGACAATGCCAGTCGGCAAACTCGCTCGGAAGGGGTGCGGCAAAGCACTGCTAGCGGCGGAAGCTGGTACTACAAACAGCCCGCCTTTCAGCAATTCATTCCGGTTACTTTTGCATCCACCCTGGTACGAATCACTGTACCAAAAGCTTTCGATATATGCCATGTTTAAAAAAAAAAAAAAAGATGGCAACCAGTCAACTAGGCTCAATATACCTTATGCAAAATTGTTCGGTGATCTGACAACACTGAGAGCGTCGCCATTTTAATGTAGGCAAGCGTCGTCGGTACTGAAGCACGGTGGAGGCATCAGAGAAAGCCGTACGGGCAGTGTACAATAGCGCAGCAGCTATTTTCCGCCTTCTGACTATGAAATGTGGACGAACAGTTTAAACAACCTACCGCCACTGTCTGACAAAACTCTGGGAGGCCTCTGCACGCTGGCAACAACCTCGTCGAAGCAGCTGAGCAAGCCCTACGCCTTCGCTGTCGAAGCTTACACACTGAGGGCTGTCGTCAGCGTGTGGAGAGACCTCCGAAAGTTTCTTCAGACAGTTGCGGCAGGTTGTTTAAACTGTTCGTCCATGTTCCATGGTCAGAAGGCGGAAGACACAGCTGCCGCGTCATCGCACACTACACTCAACCGTGCTTCAGTACCGGCAACGCTTGCTAACTTTAAGATAGCGACGCCCTCAGTGTTGTCAGACTACCAAACGATTTCGCATAAGGTTAATTGAGATGAGGCAATTTTTTCTGTAACATCAAGCAACATCGGCCACAGTGTGTGCCCAAACAATGGCAGACTTCGATAATTGGTGCTGCAGCTACCATACTCTCTTCACCTCTAAGCTGAAACTGCGGTGGAAGCTACGTGCTTGTTAGACCAGTCATACGCCTCTCTTTTTCCACGTTATCACGCTCCCGGCCATACCCCCCGCTCAAAGAGCCGGGTCAGGTGATAAGAGCAGTGATATGATAGGTCATAGTCATTCTGGAGCAGCTGTTGGAACAGCCAAGAGTTCATTTTGGAGAAGAATAAAGAGCTTCTGGAGCATAACGCGCACTTAATTTTTATTTATATCACTGAAAATATTAAGAGAACAAACACTAGCTGTTTAGTTGCTTGTGGCAGCACCAAACACAATAACAAGAAGACGACTAATGAAGAACAGCGCAAACTGCCGTGAATGATTATTTAAGGTACGAAATCCCACTGAAGAAATGTTAAAATACAATAATTTTGAGCACCTAGATTTATGTGTCCTTTAAATTCTAAGGGGGGTTGTAACAAAACTGCAATTCTTAATTCAGACAAAAAAAAAACAAAGCATAAAAATAAACCTACAAGAGTCCATATATACCTTCTGCACCACGTCTCGCCCTGGAGGAGTACCTTTCCCCTTTGTACTCGGGTGCGCTGCGGCGAAGCAAGAAATGCAACATCGCGACGCCTAGTTCGCAGTTGTTGCTTCACTGCAATACGGTATGCGGTGAGAAACACACACAGAACAAAGCTAACTAACCCACCAGAACAGACCACGAACGCGAGATTTGTTGCGAGACTTCTGAGTACTGTCAGTGCTTGGTGCGAAATCACATCGAATAGTACCTTATTTTTGGCGATTATCGAAAGTCCTGAAAACCTGCACGAGCCTACCCTAACGATTCGCCCTAGTAGCGAG
Source organism: Ixodes persulcatus (assembly GCA_013358835.2). Taxonomy (NCBI): domain Eukaryota; kingdom Metazoa; phylum Arthropoda; class Arachnida; order Ixodida; family Ixodidae; genus Ixodes; species Ixodes persulcatus. Next base: position 3,161 of record JABSTQ010006775.1, read on the forward strand.
GCCTGCAGCTGTTATATTTTCAGTATTATTTATTTGAACTCACGTTCTGGTGCAATGTTGGCGCAAATTCCTCGCATTTTGGTTAAACGTTGCAAGTGTAGCAGAATAAGCACTTTGGCGCTGTTTGGCACAAATGGCGCAGCAATCACACCACTTGGTGATAAGAAGGAGGCGGCTGATTGGTCCGGCAGTGTGAGCATAGTGTAGATGGTGCACACTTTTGAAATGGGTCCATTCAAGGGTAGCTGACAAGCTGTTGGTGGCTGTAATACAAATAGCAGAAGCGCATACTGCAATATTCACTCGTCTCATATCATTTTTACATAGCCTTTGTTCTTATCATGGGAAACACTGAATCCAACCGCTGCCGACATGTCGTGGTCGAGACAGGTTAACGACGACAACTGATTTATTGCATACAATACGTGGTCTTGGGGGCTGTCGGGCTGGCGGCATCGATTACATGATGGTCCTTGTCTGCTAATTCTCTTTCGCGTCTTTTTGCTGGTGCTTGGCACATGAGGTGCTGTGCTCGGCGGTGGGCTCCGGTGTTGCCCACAGCAGTTCTAAATCACTATAACAAAAGAGGGTGACTAACCTGTAAGAATCTAGCAAACAGAGATGTTTTAGGCAGGCTTCACACGAAAAATCTTTTTCAACATTTTGACATTGCAAGGCAAGCACAATCCTGGAAGTTTCACGATCTAAACCAACAAGCACACACCCCAAAGGATTGAAGATCCATTCCACCGCCTGGTCATAGTCTGACGAGCAGCTGAAATCTCGTTACATCTTAAAGTCGCAACCCAAGCAGCACCAAAAAGTGAATTTCGATCGGCCGACCGCCGGCAAGAGTCCGGCCACAAACTAGCTGTTTTTAGCTTGTCCGCCGGAGACATAAACACTGCCGGCAAGCACCTGGCCAGAAGTGCTGATTTTCAGCTTGGCCGCCGGAGACATAAACGCGGTTGGCAAGTGTTTGGCCAGCTGTGCTGATTTTCAGCTTGGCCGCCGGGACATAAACATGGCCAGCAAGTGTTTGGCCAGCAGTGCTGATTTTCAGCTTGGCCGCCGGAGACATAAACACGGTCGGCAAGTGTTTGGCCAGCAGTGCTGATTTTCAGCTTGGCCGCCGGGAACATAAACATGGCCGGCAAGTGTTTGGCCAGAGTGCTGATTTTCAGCTTGGCCGCCGGGGTCATAAACACGACCGGCAAGTGTTTGGCCAGCAGTGGTGATTTTCAGCTTGGGCGCCGGGGACATAAACACGGCCGGCAAGTGTTTGGCCAGAAGTGCTGATTTTCAGCTTGGCCGCCGTGGACATAAACATGGCCGGCAAGTGTTCGTCCAGAAGGGCTGATTTTCAGATGGCCGCCGCGGAAATAAACACGGCCAGCAAGCGTTCGGCCAGAAGTGCTGACTTTCAGTTTCGCCGCAGGGACACCCATAATCTAAACTTTCATCGCGTTGACGAAACTTTGGCATGACGACGGGCAGCGAGAGAAGCATCATGAGCGAGTGGTTGGCAGGATGCCAACCACTTGTTCATGATGCTTCTCTGCGCGAACATCTCTTAGTGCGTGCATCGCGCGAACACTGTTAGCGCAAGGAAACAATCACCGTTTTATTCAGTTTCGTTTTCGTTAGACTTGAAAGGCTATTGTCTTAACTTGCACTGTCGTGTGATATGTTCATTTGGAACATTACCAGAAGTGGGAAAATATTGTGCCCGTCGTTGTTCTCTGAAAATAAAATACGAAAACAGCACCGATGTCACCTTCGCGTTAACAATATCGCTCTGTCGCTGCGCGGCACTCCCAGCGCGAATACCACATCCGCGATTTTTCGGTTACTGCTCCACATAATTACTTCCCAACTGCACTCTAAGAAAAAAAAGTTGTAGTCGGATGCATCGGGCGCACATGCTCCCCTTTCCTGGAAGACGCACCCTCCGTTACCCAGACAGTGTACTTGAACACCGGCCATAAGCCTCCACCTCTACCTTAAAAACCTATAGGCGTATCAATGCACTCAGCTTAGTAAACCGCCACGCTAGCCACGCACCCGGATCAGCTTTTGCTTGGATCGGATAAGGTTGGATCTTTCAGGCTTTGTGTTTTGGAGGACCTAAACATGACGTCTCTCATATATCGATTAAACTTAAAGGGGCACGACACCCCAAGGGACGTATTTCTCTATTGTCTAAAACGATGTACGTTGTAGCCATAGACACGCAAAAAAAACGCACCGCGAAAAAAACCTTTCCTACGCGCTCGCGCGCCTTTTTATTTTTGGCGCCCTCCTCTTCCGCTATTCGCCTCCTCGCTTCTTTTGATTCGTGACGTCAAGAATCATGAAATTTAGAAGCTGTGTAGGCGACATTTCTATAACATTTAATAACGGCAATCGTAACACATGTTTTTTAACGGAATTGCGAACGCACTACGGCCCTTCTTTTTGAAATACCAAAATTCGGAGTCCGTTGTGGTGACGCCTCCTGGATTTGTATCTACCCACGGAAAACAGGCGACGCCGCTCAAAAGCGGCCCGCCGGCGCTCGCTCCTTTCCTCCCCGCTTTAGGTCGCAATGGCAACAGCACGGAGTGGTGAAAGAAATTGGACTCTCAGAACTCCGCAGTCTTTGACGTCAACGAACTGGCGCTGATCGCGCGGGAACTTCGAATTCGGCATTTTGAAATTGTTTTTTTACTTCACAAATACTGAATTCCCAAGTTTCGAATTTTGAGGGCAATGTCTTGGCATCGTTTTGAATCGTTTCGGATAATATAAAAAATTATGATTTTGATGTGTCAGTGCCCCTTTAAGCTAGTCTCAGTAATGTTTTAAATAGGTGCTAGGATACTTATTTCCTGAGCCAACAAAAGCTAATAACTTTGGTTAAAACCGCAACGGAAATGTTCAAAATCGAACCACACGTAAAATAAAATTAACATGGCGACCTAGATGTGCAGAACGCTGGTTTTGTTGTTCGCAATGTGGTTGTTGGCGGGTGGCGGGCAGCGCCGTGACGCTATTGACGCTATCGTGGTGATTGACGCCAGTGATCCTCGATCGTACTAGAGTGAGCAAAATGCTCGCATTCAGGTCACAGCGATGAACTTCCGGCGCTCGTGGACTGCCAACAGGCGCCCAAAAGGTTGCGATGCTGCGCTGACCGTTGCTGACAGGCGCTGCTGCGTAGGGTACGCCTGGCACGAGAACATTTTTGCGTTCGCACGGCAAAGGATTCTCAACGATAAAGCAGCGTCCTGCATCAACAGCAAGCTAACGCTGCTCGAGAGTCCCACGCTCAAATTTGAGCAGACCGAACGCGGTCAGTCAACATAGTCGCGGTCAACGTAGTCGCAGTTAATTCTTCATTTTATATTATAATATGGGATATACTGCGTAAAATATAGGATCTTCAAGCTTCCCGTTTTGGGGGCCATTTTTGGGCTCGGGAGTTCCTCTGGAAGTATGGAGCCGTCCTGTTCACTCGGTATTGACAGCAGAGTAGACGCTATGCTTGTTTTAGGCCAATCGTGTCTCCGGGTAGGATCACTTGACTGCAGTCTCAAAGAAAGATATAAGGCAGAGCACGGCACCTGCCTGATGACGAAGGCCACGGATAACATCCACTGCACTATCATCTTTGGGTCGAACTTTCAAGAGGATATAAGTCACAAATTCTCTCGTTGTGTTTATTGTTAGGATGCCACTGAAGATAAGCCTTTGTGAGCGGAACCCCCTTTTGACCTTAAATGAGCTGTTGCTTTCCTACCCCTTCTCTTTTTTCTCCTCCTTCCCTAAGCTGAAAGCGTGGAAGAATGTGCGAACTCGCCAAACCAATCTAACGGAGGCTTGTTTTCAGTTGACTCCGCTCTCTGGGCGCGGGTGAAGACAGGAGCGTCATCGCGTTGTAATAGTTTCCCGGATGAGGTAGTAGCTTTTTCCAATCCCGGAATGCCTGCTTCCTGGCTCTAGTTTTTTTATAATGTTAGTTGTAATTCGAGCAAATAGCTGATAATAAAGTGCCTCTTTTGCATACAATTTTTATGTTTGCAAACAAAATTTTATATATGCGTTCAAATCTAATTTTCTTACAAAGTACTTCAAGCTCGGAAATTGGAAACTAGGAAGAAATGCTCAATACTAGCATTTTTTACATATATTTAATGATGAAAGTGTACAGTAAGAAAATCAGTTAGTCTCGAGTTTATATCGACAACACAACATGAAATAAAATATAGTAAATATATTTGACAAATATTTATGACGTGCTGCTAGAACTTGTTACATGACCATATTCAACGTAGGTAAAATGTTCATTTGAGAATATGATGACATGCACAGTAACTCACACACATAAAGAGGCAGAACCCATAATGAACCAGCCCGAGACATCAAAAACAAAAATGGTATATGGTCGTCTAAGGAAAATTCAATCGCAGGCTGTCACCCCGTATAGCCCCGTATGATCGGCCTTAGAAATTCATAAATACAGCTACAGCCAGCTATAGAAAAGTCTAGAGCCCTGTGTCTAAAGACTGGGAACCAATATATTTTCTTTAGCCGCCTATAGAAAATTCTATGGTCCTCAGTCTAAAATCTCAGGGCCTTGCTTCTATAATAATAATAATAATAATAATAATAATAATAATAATAATAATAATAATAATAATAATAATAATAATAATAATAATAATAATCAATCAATCAATCAATCAATCTTTATTATACAGTGCCCAGGAACAACCCTGAGGTCTTGGTGCTGGTACACTGGTGGATAAAAAAATATATTATATACATCTCCGCAGAAAAGAAGATACATATTTAAGCACAATACTAGGCAGTGCGCGAGTAATTAGTAGAATAACATAAAAACGAGGCACGGAACACAAGAACGTAGGACAACAAGTGCACCACCAGAAAGTAGACACGGAATACAAGAACGTAGGACAACAAGTGCACAACCAGAGAGCACGCCATGGAGATGACGAAATTCAGACATAACAGAGCCGTTCAGCAATGCTCATCCAGCACGGGCAAGTTTTTAGTAGAAAGGACAAACGTCCTGTAGCAAGGGTGGAAAATATCAAGTTTTTCAGAGTAATGATTCAAACGCTGTGCCATTCTTACAATTGGGTTCACCGGACTAAACGTTCTAGAAACATAAAAAGATGACTGAAGACGAGTAGGTACACGTGGGACCCTAAGGCACAGTTCAAATAACAGGCTCGGAGAATTGATAAGTCCATGCAGCGTTTTAAACAAAAATAGTAAGTCCGCGTTCTCCCGACGCCGGTGCAAGCTAAGCAAACCAACACGCTCTAACGCAGACTCATATGTTAAACAGTGAACATCTTCCTTTATGTAGCGATGTTTAAAGATAGAAACAAACTTTTTTTGAACACGTTCGATCTCCAAGGAGTGACTTTTAGAAATTCCATTCCAAACAAGTGAGGCGTATTCTAACTGCGACCTGGATAGCGAACAGTATAATGTGATAAAAGCAGTCGGGTTTTCGAACTCCCTGGTTAAGCGAGAGGCAACACCCAACATTCGCAATGACGAGTTAACCAGCCTACCAACGTGATCAGAGAAACGCAAGCCAGAATCAACCATGACTCCGAGATCTTTCATTACACTTACTCGAGACAAAGTCTTTCCTTGAATATTATATGCAAAAGAGATATTGTGAGTTTTCCGAGAGAGCATCATGACCTTGGTTTTGGACGGGTTCAAGAAAAGGTCGTTTTCAGAGCACCATCGGTAGAAAGAACTTGCATCTTCCTGTAGCTTAGCACAATCAATAATAATAATAATAATAATAATAATAATAATAATAATAATAATAATAATAATAATAATAATAATAATAATAATAATAATAATAATAATAATAATAATAATAATAATAATAATAATAATAATTTTATTTGTGATGGGGAGAAGATTAAAGTTCAATTTGCGGTACTGGACAGAGCCTGCATAGGCTTATGAGCCCAGACCCAGTATGCTAAAGGCTGAACTCCATGGGACGAATTATGCGACGAATAACTGGCGAACGCCGCCCGACGGCACGCTCGATTTGCGCGCGACCTAGCAGCCACTGTGTTGATTCCACGCGCAGAGCAAAAGCCGCCGGGCAAAATTCGTCGGTTATTCGCAGGATATTCGTCCCATGGAGTTCAGCCTTAAAGGACACATGCAAAGAAAAAAAAACATTTTTTTTTTAAACAGCTTAGATGGAAAAAGATATCATAAAACGATTTGACAACAAAGAAAAAAAAATTTTAGAGCTAAATTTACGGCGCTATACGAATTTGTAGTTGGCGCCCGTGGGCGCCGCGGAAAAGTGGCCCTTATTTATCACGTGACGGGCCCATATTTGTCACGTGGTGCTCGCGCTCTTTCGGAAGCTTCCTATGGCCTCTAAAAGTAACTTATTCATCTTTGTTTGAAGTATAACAAAAAAATAAGATTAATCAGTAACTTTTAGAGCCAAAAGGAAACTTCTGAAAAAGCGCAAGCACACGTGATAGACCTGTGCGCCGGTCAGATGACGGCGGCGGCGCCCCGAACCAGACGAACTTGTGCGGCGACGGCGGCGTCGAGAAACGCGTTGAAGCGGCGTTCGCACAACGCTCAGCGTGCGGTGGCGGCGTGGCTTTACGGCTCCGGCGACGCAGGGCGGTGTCGCGCGGGCCTACCACGTGACCAGCGGCAGCTCCGGCGGGCGCCAACTTCAAATTCGTATAGCGCCGTAAATATAGCTCTAAACATTTTTTTCTTCGTTGTAAAATTGTTTTATAATATCCTTTTTCCATCTAAGCTGTTTAAAAAAAATGTTTTTTTTCTTTGCATGTGTCCTTTAAGTTGTCTATTAAAATGTTTACATTAACATTTGCTTGCAATATATTATTGCTTGCACATACGTACCTACACGCACATATACACGCACAAATGTCATTCTTGTTGTACCGTTAAATCATAGTGAAAAAGTGCAAAGACTTTGTTATTATTATGATTATTATTATTGTTATATGTAAGTTTATGTTTTTAACAGTGTCCAGGAACATCCAATTGGTGTTCTTGCTGGCGCAGTTCAATAGAACACACAAACAGACGCTTGCGCGGGCGCAGACACACACATACACGCGCGCACGCCCGTACACACGAACGCACACGCGCAAACGCACGCCCGCGCGCAGACGCACACGCATGCACAAGCACAGACGGACACACGCATGCACGCGGACGCATCCACACGCGCGCGCACACACACGCACGCGCATGCACGCTCTCACACGCACGCAAACGAATACGAGAAAGGAAACGTTGCTTGAGTTAGTTTCGGTTTTACACAAAAAAAGAAACAACCTAAAGTTTAAATAATACCTAAGATTTACTAAATTTCTGTTAATTTTTTACATTATTAATGTAGTGACATTCTAATTGTTACATATAATAATGATTTACTTTGTTTCATTATAAAAAATAAAAGAGACACTTGAAGTGCTTGAAGACCGCGCAAGACCATCGCTATTGCAATCAGCTTCCGTTGGGCTCGGTTGAATGGTCGTTGGAGTTCTAGAGGATTCGGAAACCTCCTTTCTTTTTACGTTTTAGCCGTTTAAGGGGATACTTTAGATATCTTCCTTATGAATACCGTGTTCAAGAATAGCAATCGATGACTGAGAGCTGGGAGACGCTGCGTCTGCCAACGCCCGTAAGTTCAGAACCGTTTGCACGACTCGTGCAAAAGCCGGTAAGCAACTTTCTTTTGTTTCTGCGAAGTGGGCTGCTGTTTCAAACTTTGTTGTGTACCGTGTGCTTGCTAAGCTATGCTTGATTCTAGCTATGCTTCTTTCCTGTGTTATTTCGTTATTTGAGAAGAGCGTATCTTCTTCAAAACCTGTGGCTCGCTCCGCAGTGTGAGAAAGATTCCCGTGCGGCGGAACAGTAGGCATGTTCTGGGCGCCGTCCTCCGACGCTCCTCCGACGACGCTTTTGCGGAGCGTTCCAAGTGCCGTCTGATGGACGTTCAAGCATTCAGTCGTCGTCCCAAAGTGTTAATCACAGGTCAGGCTAGTTCTGACGTCTTGTCCTAACAGCCGCTCGCCACCGATTTGTTCCATAAAGCGGGATCGAGAAAAACGTTACAAGAGCGAGCAGCATGATTTTTTGCCTAAGCTAATGCCTGTGCCGTAGAGACGCGCGGTCTCTTCGCAGAAGGGTATGCACTTGGGCTAGTTGGTGATTCATATTTCCGAGGGTAAAAGCGCTAAAAACAACGGACAAACAACGTTCTGTATTGTTTGTTTCTTTTACTTGTCCGTTGGTTTAGCGCTTTTACTCTCGGAAATTAGGTCTCTTCGCATTTACCGAAGTGGCACACTTTTTAAGCTTACGATTGTGTGATGTAAAAAAAAAGGAGTTTAGATGTCACGTTTTTTAGTAGTAGTGAAAGGCCTTTCAAAAAGTAGAGCAACTACAAAAAGCAAAAACATGAAAAAAGGTGGAAAAAATTAACTAAATTCAAACCTGAATATTCGATGGAGTTCAAAGACTACCACCGTACCAACTCGTCCGGTTATTCTTTCTGTCAAGGAATAAGAGCCAATAGTAAGGAATAAATAAATGCCAACTGTTAATTGGTTACAAATTCGTAATTGGTGCAGTGCAGCCCTAGGCTAGTCTACTCTTTTTATATCAGGTAATGTGTAAATGTATGGGACAGTTCATAGCAACCATTTATGTCCGACCCATTATATTGAATTTTTCTTTAAGAGCTCGAAGTCATATAAAAAGTGCTCTTCATAAATTAAGCCGCGCATCTGAATGTACAATAGCGTGTAACGTTTATGTATGTTCTCAGCAAATGAAAAGCATGCATTCAAAAAAGGCCAATCATTTTGTTTCCTCTCTGTTAGAGCTTCTTTCAGGTACACGCAAAATGTGTGCGTCTACGTCTTAAAGAGTGGAATTGACATTGCCTGCAGGGCTGGAAGGCCTGACTCAGTTTGTCTAGCAGCTTGAAACCTATGGGAACCTGGGGAACTGAACTACAAGAGTGAGAGTGACACCCGCCTTGCACTTCCTCAACGATGGTACCATGAGGAAGGGAGAGCTGCCCTAAAGTGAATGCAATGGCAGGTGGGTCGTTCCAGTGAACCCCTATACAGATGATACCAAGCAGAAAATTATTAAAAAATGTGTTATTAAAAACATGGAGTGTGAATGGCACGGACAAGAAGGAGGAGATCAACACAGCGCTGTGTTGTGTTCATATCCTGTTCCCATATTCCTCATGATTTCTTTTCAATAATTGACTACCAACTGGTCCAATCATCAGAAATAGTCAATAAAAGTATGCTACTATTTATTAGTATGCATTAAGACCGTGCCTGCAGTTGAATCCTACAGTCATTTATTAATGAGCAAAAACAAAAACGACGGTGCAAGCTAGCTCTAGAGGCTAAAGACAAATAATTTATTAAAGACGGGTTCTCTGAAGGATGACACAAACACAGAGAAGTGTCAAACACAGCTGAGTATTAATGGACAAAAAATGAATAGACGACCCAAAAGAGAAAACATAGGGGAAGACATGAAGTCACTCTTTACAACTTCTCTTCTGCTTACCACTACTTTACAAAGAGAATTCCTTCCTGGACTTTACAGCGTTATACTGTTCACAACCCCTAACATACCCAAGGACAGTAAACATAAAGAAGCTACCTACTAACATCTGGGTAAATGTCATTAAACAAACAACACGGAATGCCCTTGAGCTTTCAACCTTGGAAATGAAAAAAATATGCACAACATCAAGATTTAAAAAAAACAGACGGACGCATCACACCTGTTTCTAATAAAAATATACGCCAAGAAACTTGTTCCACTCGATGGCAAAACACAGCGAAGGCACTAATAGATTTCTAGGTTTCATTTCAGTATACACTTGTGGTCACTCTCTTTAGTCAAAATTATTTCAGTAGTGTTCTATAAGGCCACACAATTATTACATTAGATCACCTGTTTTAACAGCTGAATACAGATCCTTATTTTTCTGCAACATTTATACTAAGTTCAATCGGTCCTTAATGCAGGGTTTTGTCGCATGAAGCGTTCTATGAATCGAGCGAGAATTTCTAGCGGTCCTTGGGACATGTCGTGCTGTAGACTTATGTATTACTGGCTTTTCTTTGTTACTTTGTGGGATATGGCAAGCGGTATTGAATTTATTGCAGGTCCCAGCTGCACCAAGCAGGTAGACTCGCCGTCAAAGACCGCAAGCCGCTCTCTTCAAGCCGCACAGAGTGTTTTATAAGGTTAGCAATCATTTCTGGCGGTCCTTGGTACATGCCGTGCTGGGGTTTATGTAATACTGGCCTTGTCTTTGTTACTTTCTGGTATATACTGGCCTTTTCTTTGTTACTTTCTGGTATATGGCAAGCTGCATTAACTTGCAGGTCCCAGCTGCACCAAGCGGATAGACCCACCGTCGAAGACCGCAAGCCTTTCTCTTAAAGCCGCACAGAGTGTTCTATGAGGTAAGCAGACTTTTTTGGCGGTCTTTGGTACATGCAGTGCTGGGGGTTTATTTAAAACTGGCTTCAGAATAAAGCTGACCTTTACTTCAGAAAAAAGTGGACCTCTATAATGGGATGGTGCACGGCTGCATGCACATGCACCCGGTATTTATATATACATAAATCCAACGCTTTCTATTTTGATTCAAACAAAGTTAAAAAAACAAAAAACAGTGTGAGTGTTACTTGGATGTTGGCTTCACTGTGTGTTTGTGGGGCTAAGAGGACATTACATAAGGGGAAAACCCTTAGCAGTATGTTATTCAAAACTAATTAACCAAAATTTGTAATAATGGTCTTATGGGATATGTTTCAATTCTAGTTTCAAAGGCAGTGAATATTAAAGACACATAATTGACACAATTTCCGATTGGCAACAAGTTTGGAGATATTCAGTGCTAAAAATCTGCCTTTTCGTCGCCCAATTGCAACATCTTGCGCTCAGAAGGCCTCAGGATATCGTGCGGACGTGGTTGCTTCGGACGCACCTTCACTATCCTGGAAGCATGACGCCGATGCTTCCACCAAGGACACACTGTCGAGATAGTGACGACGTACCCGGTATGACTAGGTCACTCTATTACTCACCATTAACGGCACGAATTCTTGAGCTCAAGCTGAGCGCGGTTTTTGCATCCGACACTTAAAACGCAAAAGTTGGACAATGAATACCTCGAAGCCGCTTGGCTTTATGTGAATGGTTTAAATAGGGATAGCCTTTAATATTGACTGGCTTTTAACACTGCAGTTGCAACATGGTCCATACAGCCATTAATTACAAAGCTAACAGATTTTGGTCAATTAGTCAACATACTGTGACAATTATCCCCTTCGCTAATGTCCGCCGAGTCCCACGAACGCGCAGTGAAGAAGACACCGACATAACTCTCATGGCCTTTTTTAAAAATTCTGTTAGCTTTCAAATAGAATGCTGTATGTATACACGTAAAACGACTTGTAGAATGTAATCGTGCACATAATTGTTACAAAGCTTTGTTTTCACCCAATTCAGTATTGCATTTTGTTATTGCAAA